>VWZZ01008172.1:2072901-2136781 GCA_013399095.1 Psophia crepitans | reverse complement strand
CCCCCATAATTTAAGTGAATAGAGCCTGTCTGTGCAGCACTGGAATCGGGTAGAGGGTTTTTTAAGTAGAAATAAGATCCATATAGCAGTATACTTAACCAATATGCTGTAGTTTGAAAGAAAAACATAAAGCACGTCGTAATTCTAGTGTTTGCATTGCATTGACATAAGAAAGGTCTTACCTCGTAGGTCAAGAGTTTATGGCTAACTGTGGCTCTTTTATAGCTTCTGTGTGGTGTTTTGTTACTGTTTCAGGTTTAAGACAAATCTGCATACATCCTTACTGCAGATATCAGGTTATAAAAAACTTTATTTGAATGTGGAAAATCTGAGGAAAGTCCCATACGATTCAGATAACGAAGAACATGAGGAACGGTTAATTGAGGTGAAAAATAATCTTTTAAATACAAAAGCTCTTTGTTTGTTTTTTCCCCTCCAAGTCCAACAGCTTGAATGAACTGAATTTATTGGTAGTATTCTTACTATTTAAGCCTCTTTTCTACTTGTGAACTGCTAAGTCATTATAGGAGTGACATACTAAAATACAACATCAAAGCAAAATGTGTCAGTAAACTAGAGTTACTTGCACTGGGATTATTTTGTGTGAAATCAGACATAACACCATCACGTAGGTAGCAAAATAATTTTGCAACAGGTCATAACTAAAAAGATATTTAACCTTATGCACATGTCTAACTTTGTAAACCAATAATTTGCAAATAAAAAGAGACACTAGTGTTTTCTTGTTACTGCAGTCCAGTTGATGTCAAAGAGGATAGTTTAATGCTAGGAGATTAAAAACTGTCAGTAGGGTATTTTAGGTAACAACAAAGAATAGCAAACAAATAATACAATACTGCTTGAGGCTTTTTTAAATAGCTTCTACTGTGCAACTATATTAGCATGTCATTTTCTTAACATTTCGTTAAGCTCAGCTCGCCAGGCAAATCCCAACATTGACGTGTTAAGCATTCATTGAGAATTTGTATTTCAGTTTATAGCAAACGATGCATAAATTATTTTCTGAAGTAAAACAAGCCTTTGTTTCTTTACTAGCGATACACTGGCTTTGTCTGTGAAGGGAAATTATCGCATTTAATGGTAAACATACTCATTTTCATAACTGCTGAAATAAGCCATTGTAGTGTGACTCCGGATCGCCACTAACAGAAAAGAACAGCTTGCCAGATTGTATCCGGTTCCTTGGGGAATGGTTTCTAATGTGCAGCAGCAAGTGCTCTGAATGATGTGATGCAGAATACTTTAGCAGCTGTGCTAACATGGAAGCGTATTTGTGCAGCTTTGGAATTTACTGATGCCTCATGAACATCTGAAGGCCAGAATCACCAAGCAGTGGTGTGACATTGGCTTCCAAGGCGATGATCCCAAAACAGACTTCAGAGGAATGGGCCTGCTGGGGTTAGTGAATCTCGTGTAAGTGAAAGAGAAGTATTTCATTTCTGTTGTAACTTATTTTCAATACGTATTTTCTCTAGCTAGTGCTATTTCTAGTAAAGGCTGAATAGAAGCAAATAGAAATGATGGATTCTGTACAGTGAAAACCAGTATTTTTCTAAATAAGTCAACATTTCTAGCGGCTGCACATCTGTAAACATGTGGTTGGGTACAGCCCAACAAGTGAGGGGAGGAACAGAAAGTTATCCAAGACACCTTACTTTTTTGTTGTTGTATGATAGATTTTACAGGTTATAACTTAGAAAGTAACTTGTCAAAAGCTTTTAAAATCACTGAATTAATTACTGTAATGAAAAATAAACAGGTTTGCATAACTTTGCTAAGCTAATTTGTGGACTTGGGTTGAACTTCATATTTGATGTTCACATCACAATGATTTTTATTTTTTTTAACTGTATAAATTCATGCTGAATATAATTTAATTTGCTACTTTTTCCTTGGTTTTCATTTTGTGCCATTTCTCAGTACAGAGTAGTATTCAGCGTTAGTTTAAAGATACACATTTTGATGTTGCACTTTTTTTTTTAATGTAACCTTAAAAAATTAATGAAAGATCCTGTTTTACACTGACAGGTATTTTAGTAAGCATTACACCGACGAAGCTCGTCAGATCCTTTCTCGTTCAAACCACCCAAAGCTAGGGTAAGTCGCTACATGACTTTTTCTGGCTTGTTCTGTGTAAGAACTCACGTGAGGACTGTCAAGTATGTGTCCTGAAAATAAAGAGGAAAATATTTGTGGGGTTTAAATCCATTAAAGGATGAAAAAAGGGCCAAAGTAGAAAGGTGTGAGAAACTGAACACAAATCAATTTCAGACTGGGAACTTTGTGCAGCTTTTTTTTCTTTTTCCCAAAATAGACTTGTTGGGACAAAAATGGTGCAAAATATTGGCTTTGGTTAACACTGGGAACCCCTTTAACATCATAGCTTTATTTGTAATAGGCTTAGATTAGATTTAGACGTGAATACTTCTTTTTCGCCTTCTTACTGATCCTGTGTTGGGGTGGTATAGATTAGCTCTTAAGGTCCCTTTTTTGGTTAGGTTTCTGTTCTGTAGTAAGTGTATACAAACAGATGTTTTGTTGTCATTAACTTCATTTTTGAAAACTCTGCGTATTAAAACATTTAGCTCATTTTACAGGGAAATATACTCTAAAACCAGTCAGGTGAAGAGGAAAGCTGGTAAATCTGCGTATATCATCTGATCCATCTAGTCCCCAGTTTACTCAATCACCTACCAAAAGCGGGTGGCTTTTATGACTTCGATTGTAAATAATAGTACCTTGTGCAACTAGGGCATGACTAGGATATCGGAGACACTTAGATCAATTAAGTACTCGTATCATTGACACAAATTAATTTATTTTTTTTTTGCCTTCCCCCAGAAACATTTAACAGTCCTTTAAGAATTTCTATTGTGGTGCTTTCTATGTAACAGAAAAATACGTTGGGTTTTTTTCAGCTTGAACAATAGATTTATATGGCCTTTCCATTTATACCATAGCAGTGTTTTTTATATCCAATTTTTAATATTCCAGCAGATTTAATGACTTCAAATGCACAAACTGAGGTCAACGTTGAATAGCCTTACCATCTCATTATTGCCTCATGGAGGCATTTGCCATACTGCTGTATAGGAAGCTAGCATTTTAAATGGTTGGATGCACCAGGGAATGGGAAGAATGGTCTGTAGACTGGAGTCAACTTGTCAACAAGTATCATAGGGAAAACTGTTTCAGGGAAGCTTGTAAGTCCTTCGATCCATGATGTAAAAATGTGGCCTCTGATTGGTGTTGCAGATATTCTTATGCAATAGTTGGAATCAACCTGACAGAAATGGCATACAGTTTACTTAAGAATGGTGCTTTAAAGTCCCATCTGTACAACGTGGTCTCTGGGTTGCCACAGATGGAGCACTTCCATCAGTTTTACTGTAAGTATCTGAAGTTTCTTTAGTACAGACTGCCGGGGGAGGCCTGCAACAGAGAGCTTAGGTTTTCTGGAGTGTGTTTCCACTCTTTTCTCATTAACCAGAACAAGCTGTTTATCTTCTGAATCAGATATTGGAAGTGCACCTGATGCTTAAACATGGTGCTACAGAAATGTACATTTAAGGGATAAATTTAGGTGGTTTTCTGTATATTAGACACTGCAGTCTGAAAACTCAGTATTTGCAGATTATTTTATTTTTTATTCATTATTACAATGTCCAAAAGCTTGCTGTTGACTAGGATGGGACCTCCCTATTTTAAGGAATTGAATAGAGTCTAAAGATCATTCTAGGTCTAGCTACATCAAGGCAGAAAATTGTGGAAGTAATTTTTGCAGATTTCTGTTTTATTTTCCTCACAGGTTATCTGGTTTATGAGTTTGACAAGTTCTGGTTTGAAGAAGAACCAGAAAGCATTATGCACTTCAACCAGTACAGAGAGAAATTTCATGAAAAAATTAAGGGACTTCTCCTGGATTGTGATGTCATACTAACCTTACAAAAGACAAGGAAACCTTAACTTCTCTGCGGTCTGTGAGGTTCGGCATCAAAAATGGAATTAGGCATTTGGATGGAAGTTTTTCGTGTTCTACCAAAAACTATATAACAATAGAACTTTTTTTTTAACGTTTAAAGAAATAATCAAAATTCAGTTAAGAAAGCTTGGACAATCAACCTCTGTTTACAGGTCTTTATATGCTAGTCTCCAAAGGACTGCTTTAAAAAACAACAAAAAAACCCCAAAACCCAACAACAGACCAACACAAAACACACCCACAAATCTCAAGAGCCTCTGGATCGCTCGCTTTCACCATTTCTGTTCTACTTCTTGGTGCAGGAACATGCAGCAGGTATTTATGCTGCATCATGTTTTCCATTAATAGGTTTGACTGTTAATTGTCTTTTAAAAATTTCGTTTAGTTGAAACTAGTCTGGTTTTAGACTTTTTGTGTTCTTGTTCTGTACATTTAGTCAATTGTTCACTCAACAATGTTAAATTTCTGTCCAACGGAGAGGTCCATGAAGGGGGTGTATTAGTCGCTTCTGATTTTGGAGAAGAGGCTTAATCCATCAACATACTGACATACTTACTAGAAATTACTTCTGGCTAAGGGAGGTTTTTTTTATCTATGGATTTGTACCAGCAAATTCCTATGCTTAGAAAAAGCTTAGTTTGCAAACAAAGAAGAACCACTACAAATCAGCAGTGTGAGGATCAGATCCTCAGACTAAAGCTACTCCTTATAAAAATACTCTTCTATAAAAATTTTCAGTCCTTTCTAATCTGACTTCAGCTGCTTGGGCTGCTTGACTTTGCATCTTGTTGTTAGCCCTTTTATAAAGTTCACTCGTTAAAAACGTTTACTGCAGCTGCGGTCCCTATTTTGTGAAAATAAATTCCCACCTGAGTACAAGCCTCTAACAGATGTATTTGCCACAGAAGGGATGCAACTGCAACATGTTTCTTAATCTTGGCATCCTCAGACAATCTACTCAATAAGACTTCATATTTATATTTTGACTTCTTATTGCTTAAAGCAACTTTAAACAGATTTGGTATGACCATCACTTGATTTTCTAAAACCTACTATTTAATAAGTGCCTTCTGCTTTATTCAATCAGTGTTTTATTTTGATTCTGTAACCCGATCATAGCCTTAGGAACTTGAGTTATTTGGGAAAGACTCTTTCAGTATATACCTAAATAGCACACAGTGGCACAAAATTTGTATGCTAATAGATGCTTTCATGCCTTTTTTTTTTTTAAATCATCTCAGGTAAATTAGTTAACTTCTAGTCAATGACTAATCATTATGAGATTCCTGAAGAATACAGATATTGAACACGAGAGGAAAAAAAGAGACAACACCCTTTTTGCAACGAGCGATTTTACACTACATTAAGTATTAAATGTATTATTATAATTTGTAATACTGTGTCTCCTTGGAGATAATCAACACCCAGCTGGCCATGGTCCTAAGCTGCCTGCTTTAGGCAGGGGGTTGGACTAGGTGATCTCCCGAGGTGCCTTCCCACCCCGGTAATTCTGAGTCTGTGTTGTGTAACTAGTGACTTCTTGCACTGCATCCACCCAGTTGCTTCAGTGTTGGTGATCTCCTATTTGTAGGAAAACTCCTGACCAGGGCAGACAGTATAGATGTAGGAAGTAACACAGTTCTGTTATCTTTTTATGATATCTTAGGTGTAGATAAGAGTTAAACTGTGCAGGGTGGAGAAGAGTTCATCTCATCTGTGTTGGGTTGGTGCTACTCAGCTGAAAAAAAAAAAAGTAACATGAAGACACTTGTCGGGAGAGTATTATGGTTAGGCTGTGGCTTGTAAGCTGAAGAGCTAAGCTGAGCCAGTTAGGTACAGAGCTGACCACAGGAAGCCTAGCTCTTCTGCTGTTCCCAGGTACTTGGGTCTTGTAATTCACACCACTGAAAAAGCAGAGGTCCTGTGGACAGTGTTCTGGGACTCAGGTCCTGTGGTAGAGCTTGTTTCTCTGACCCCTGTAGATACTGGACATTCCCAAAATCTGGGGAAGTGGGAAGCAGACTCTCTCCCAGCGGCTGAGAGGTTAGTTGTCACTTTCTCACCTCACCATCCATCATGTTTGTCTTCCTTCGTTAGTAATTTTTGCTACTGCTTGTAGATCTGCCTTGCAAGCAACACGGGACTGACTTTTTGAATTTCAGAAGTGACCCCAATACGTTTAGCAGCAGCAGAGAAGGAGATCCTGTTCTTCATTTTCATTTAATGCTTGCTAGCAAGTAACAAAATTGCTTGAGCGATCTCTCTAAAGCAGCCCCTGCACTAGAGTCTGCAACCTTTGTTGGTATTGCATAAATGATCTACACCCTCTTCTTTCCAGCCTTGAAACTTTTCCTTGGCTCCATGTTTGCTGGAGCCTGACACTGAACTACTGCTGAGGCTTTGAAAGCCCAACCATCAGCTTTCAGATTTCCTATCGCCCACCCGAGACATTTTAGTGTAGAATGTAGATTGAGCCTTACGTGAGATGCATCTTCATTACTTCTTTTTTTTTTTTAAATCAAAATGTAAGCTGGGCATAAACTGGCAGCATACAAGGAAAAAAGTAAACCCAGCCATCATCAGATGAGTGAGGTATATGGGAATGCATTAGTTTGTAGTAATAATTAAGGTGAACGTTTGTGTTAGGCTCCGGTACACCTTCCCAGTAAAGGGTTAGAATTTGCACGTAGTTTTGTACGATCGAGTAGCCCAGTCCTGCCTCAGTCACTCACTGTGTGTAGACTAGTACTGGGTGTCCCCGTTTTGCACCTGTGGTAAGGTAATTGTGTCGTGGTGGTAGCTAGAAGATACATGGAAAAGTTAAAACTGTATTTAGGGAAGAACAGTGTTTTACTAGTCAGTGGTATTTTATACTGACTGTTGGAGGGCGACAATCCTAAGGTTATGGAGGATTCGAAATGGAGGTAGGGCACCTTTCTGCAAGTTGATATAATCAGTTTGTTTAATGTCAGAATTTGTTGCTCGTGCTTTAAGAGTTTTTAAACCTTGGTAAGTTCTCGTTATTTATTAATTGTCATGTTTTAAAACGTATTATCTTACTGGAATTTGCAAGTACTGTTAGTTTTCTAACTTGCTGCCTCTTTAAAGCGTTCACTATGTGAAAGCTTATACGCAATAGTAATTTTAGAAAAAAACAACACTAAAACTGAAGACAACAAGGTGGTTCTCAAAATTTGTTGTTCCTGTAGCAACTGTTTAACAAACTACCTCCACTTTTGTTGTTTAGTGTTTGCTTGAAATGTGGTTCCACTTCATGAACAACTTAATCTGATGATAAGTAGAAGTTTACCACAAGCAAAAGTAAAATCTAGTCTTTCAATAAGTAAACACATTGCTTCATAGGGAACCGACTGGATTGGAGAGTGATTTGAAGACAGTGCTACTTCGGAAGAAAGAAAGAGAGTGTGTTTAAACTGGTTCTGCTTCTGTCACCTGATACAGCAGTGTAGAGAACAGGGCATTTTGTCCTAAAGGACAATGGGAGAAGGGGCCAATTTATGCACCTCAGATAAACACTTTTGAGCATTCATTTTCCAGGTTTTCCCATCCTAGTTTAAATGACAAACATTTAAACAAAAAAAATATTGGTTAGCCTTGCTTTAATAATTCTTGTGATGAAGATGGTTGTATTTAGTTAGGTGGGACTTCAGCACTCAGTATTCTTGAAAATACTGCTAGTGAGTGCGTGGTAAAGATGTAACCTGTTGTTTGTTTCTGTCAGACTTGTCTTGTGTTGCTGTAGTACTGTGGTGGTCAATCTTTGGACTGATGTTTCTTGTGCCAGTCTATATAGCGTCTTTCTCTAGGTAAGAAAAAACACGCCCCGACAAAACCAGCCCAAGACAGCTTGTGGGCAGTTCCTTCCTATCACACTGTGCTTGGATAGCTGCGTACTAATAGACATTTCTGTTTACCACAGTATGAGAGCAATAATGTAAACTGTGGCGTCTGTGTAATAGAGAGATGTTTACAGTGGTAGCAAATAAAGGAGGAGTTGTTCCAAAATGTTGTCAACATTAGTGTGTTATGGCCTGCTGGAAGAAGTAACGATTTCCAGGTAGCCACGCTCTCTGTGCACGTGCACCATGACACGAGGGAAAGCTTTATCCTATCTCCTTTTTTTTCTTGTTGTGGTGGGGTCCCCCCCCGCCTCAAGCCCCAAGAACTTTAGTTTAGAGGTCTCGGTGGTTCTTGTGTGGCGCTTGTGTCATGCCTTGGAAAGGCATTATTAGGAAATAATGCTGTAGCACAAACCATTGCTGTGTATGGAAGCGGAATTGGAAAAACCACGTAACACAAAGGCTAGCTGGCTCACACATTTTGTCTAGTTTCTAAATCATCATCCAAGATATGTACCTTAAATAAACACCAGAAGAAAGCACCGAGATTGAAATCTGTGAGATCCATAGAAAAAGTATTTGTTTTTAACTCTCAAGGTAGTCTGACAGCAAAGAAGAACCTGCTTACATGCAAATCCACCTAAAACCTTACTTCTGTGGAAACAGAAGATTGCGCAATGGGAAAGTCCAAGTTTGACTCGCATTATGAATTTGCGGCCTTTTAACACTCCCGCACTCCCCCAACCTTCGTCAGCCTGTTCCTCCTAACTGAAGCTGCAGCTCCAGTGCGTGGCACAGACCAGGGACAGGCTTCCTGCCCCGACAGCTGAGGGGCTTCTCCAGCCAACCTCTTGCTTTGCTTTACCCCCAGCCTGGAAGGTGGCAGCATCCCTTTTTCAAGTTCTTGGGGTCCATACCACAGATGGTAGACCTCACTTCCTTGAGGTACAGCATGTACGGAAAGCAGATTGGGCTGGAAGGAGGCACGGAGTTTTTCTGAGTTTCTTTAATGAGATTACTGCATCGCTTCCTTTAGCGATGGACCAGAATTTTGATTATGGAATGTAAGAGAACATCACGCAGGTAGGCTGCCATACTCTGCTGCAAGCGTACAGATTTGTTCCTGCTCTATTTCAGTTGCTCTTGAAATCCTCACTTTAAAAGAAGATCTGTTTTAAACTTTAAAAAAACCCCACCAAATAAACCAACCAAGCCAACACAAAAACTCAGCCAACCCTGAAACCAACTAAATCCCAAAAACCCACAGCAAGGATTTTGTGTGAAGGACCTGGAAGTTAACTCCTGCAGTTAACTCGAAGAGCAGGCATTTTTGTTCAGGAAAGCAAAACTCCGGGCATGAAGTTGGGAGCTGGAAAAGAGCTCTGGAGAACTATTCTGCAGAAAGAAATTGAAACCCTGATATGTTTTAATGTCTTCTTTTTAACCAAGAAAATATTTTTACCTCTGTATCTTCCACCATGCCTTCATCTGCATATGGGCTATGTTAAATAATTTACTTGGTTTTTCGGTTCCATTTGTATTTCTCAGGTAGCCTTTGCTTCCACTCGTAAATTTTGGAGACCAAACACTTGTATTAATGTACCAAAGTGCCACTACATGAGAACTACAAGATCTCACCTGTAGCAATTTTTATTTTTTTGGAAGCACAGAACAGGCCCCGCACTACAGAAACACCCTGCTCCCCCAAACCCCAGTGTCAGGTTGGCCAGTTACGCAGATACCAGTTATTTCAGGAAACGGGACGAGGAAGCAGCTATTCAGGAAGTTTAAATTGAGATATTGAGTGCCGCAGAAACGAGAAGAGCCGGAGATAAATTATCTTGTGATGTGACATGCTTTGAGACGTGACCTGCCACCCTTACTGGGAGCACCTTGCACTGCAGTTAGGACTAACTTCCCATACTTCATCCCTTGTAATCCCAGCACCGGAACCCTCTGACACAGCGACGCTGCCGGTACCAGCGTGTCTCACACGTTTATTAGCCATATTCCAGCGTAGTGTTCACTGACACAGTTTTGGTCTAATTATTTGCTGTTGGGCTCATTCATATTTTCACTACTGAATAAATCAGCAATTTAAATAAGCATTACAAGTTATAATTGTCACTTGAATTACATAATATTGGACCGAGGTTTCTCTTCCTGTGAAAAGAACTAGCAATAGCACACAGGATGTTTTCTTGCAGCCATCAGATGAGCCTCATCCTAATAGATGTGACTGCTTCACTTCCATTCTTGCTATAATGTTATGCCTCGGCACATGCCTACACTGGTCAGCTCTAGCCACAGACCAACCTTCTCCCCACACCAGCGCCCGCAGGAAGGCCCGGGGCGCTGGAACCATGAGCTCTGGCTACACAAAAGACCGGGACACTAAGGCACGCTGCGCCACAGGCTGGGCTAACCTCCCGACCTGTACGCCGCTCCGCAGCACGTTCTCCTTTTCCCAGATGACTGGGTCTAAGCCCGACTAGGCTGTTTTTCTTAAAACAGCATCAAATATTTTTTACAGTTTCTTGTTGGTTTCTGTATCACACCTGCTGTAGAGACACAATCACCACAGTTTCAAAACACTGCTGCGAGATAAGGCGTCCAGAAGCTCAGGGAGCACCCGGCTGCGGAGCCAGAGCCGGCTGCACAGCTTTCCAAGCAAAAGCACCATCTCTTTGCTTGCACAGCGGCTTTAGGCTAGTCCCTTGCTGCCCCACAGTCCCCTTACGCACTGCATATACCATACAGCCTCCGACATCTTCACTCGTGGCACAGCACCGGACATAAAACTTCTATTACAACAAAAGCTCCAGCACCACTGTAGAACCCCTAGGGTGCTCTTCTCTTTACAGGAGTTTTCACATCCATTTTTCAGTAGGTTTACTACATCACGTAACAAGATTTCTGTCTGCTTGCCCAAAACTCACGCGATGCAAACCTTTACAAGTCTCAAACACAGCCCTGAGCTTTAGCCCCTAGAATTCAGGAGCTGCAAAAAGGAAGTAAGTACCATGGGCCTTACATACACAATCAGCATCTGAGTAAGTTGAAAAACAGATGGGAAGAAAACTCAGGTGAACGTTTCTTTAGGGCTTTTTGGTTTTAAATAGAGAAATCTCTATAAAATAACCTCCCACCCCTCCACCATCTGCTGTCTGTCCCGGGCAGACAGGCAGCACCCAGCTGCCCCCAGGCCCCTACCAGGCTAGGAAAGCAACACATGCCAGTGTCCAGTCACAGATTTCAGCTCCAAAGAGAAAAAAAGATCTTTTTCCCCCCCAGCTGTGAGACTAACAGTCCTGCGTTAGAGAGACTCTACCTCAAAGCATACAAAGCACGAGGCACCCGCACTTGTAGAGCCATACCAACTTGCTTGTTGTGTAACATGCCTATGCGTACAGAAAGGACTTTAAAAACACCAACTCACATTGTCTCGAAGGTTTCACATCACGCTCCACTGGCCAGCCGAGCTCTTCCGTAGCTTTCCTCTCCTCAGCTCCTGCCCAGCTACAAGCAACAGGTCACAGCAGATCCCATCCTCAAGCAGGCGACTGCCAGGTGGCCGTTTGGTGTGGTCCTCACCAGGTGAGCAGCCTCACCCCAAAAAATCTGGAGAAAATTAGCTCACCTGGCTGCTACCTATCACAGAGCCATTCTTAAAGATAGCCTGGCTTGCTCCTAGGAGCTTTGTTGACATGATCAACAGTAAGGAAGGTAAGGAAGGCTACTGGAGCAAAACAGAGAAGTTGCTTTGGACAACAGCTCCTGTTACATCAGAGATCCACTTTGTGGGAAGCTCTTCTTGTTAACTGGAGTTGTAACAGCAAAGTAATTTTCATGATCCCTTGGGCTGTGGGTGGGGTGTGGAGTGAAGGCAACGAGCCCTTTTAAAATAAAGAAGCCACCTCTGCTCTGTGCATCTCTAGGGGTGTGTGGAAGACTGCTGATAGGCTTAAATGCATTTTACCATGGCAGACACCTAAAAGAGAAATATTTTAGGGATTTGCAAACTTAAAAGAGGCCAACAGTCTGCTTAAGGCTGTTAAACCTTAGTGCCACAGATTTCTGCTCTCACTTACTCAGCTGCCAGGCATTACAATAAAGCACCCTGCTCTGGCCATGGCATCTTAACCTAAAACAGTCACACTCTTCAAAGCGGTGATTACAGCTTCAAACGACTGTCACCAGTACACATGTAAACCAGCCCACACGGTCTCACCTGCAGAAAGGCTGTATTGCGTTTTCATACTGGGATAGGCAGTCTGCACACGGCTAAATTACGGAGAGCTCTCCTCCCAACAAAAGGAAAAAAAATCAGCAGTAAACTGAGACCAGGGATATATGTGGGGTGCTCAGAAATTAACAGCTGTTTTGCAAATTGACTTTATATACACACAGCTAGATGGTAAGTTTCAAAACTCTAATTCCCTGAATAGAGCACATCCATGTCTGTCCTGTCACTGCCGCGGTTTTCAGGCCGACATCTCAGCTGACGTGCTGATATTTAAAGCCAGGAAAGCACGCGCAGCGAGCCATCGCAGAGCACAGACAGGTCGTAGAATATCTGGGGGTCTTAAAGAGTTGTAACAACTGCTGTCACCGCACGTGAGCGCAGCAGGGAAAACAGTTTACTGAGATTGGGCAGTGTGAGGGAAGCCTGCATGGGTTGCTTGTTGCAGCTGGAATTAAACACATTCGAGTGTTAAACAAAACCAGGCGTGGAAACAACACGTGGTTTTGTTCTGCAACCTGGTGTTGAAGATCCAAAGTCATCTGTCTGTGTAATAAAACACAGTCACCTACTTTTCCCTCTAGCGTGACTTTAATAGTTAAAAATCAAATCTGTGCAGAGTGTACTTTATTTGTTCACATTACCTGTTTGTGGTTAAAAACCACGTCATCCGACAGTTTAAAAGCGTTCTTTTAAAACAAAAGAATTAAACATAGCTTCTGCTAAAAAATCTACAAGTTACATGAATGCAATATACAGGAGTATAAAAAAACAGTATTCTACAGAAAATATTCTCAAAACAGCAAATAAAGGTTAGGCGTGTAGGCATGATCCTGAACCGAACAAATATCAATTAAAAAACAGCTAACAAAATTTAAAAAAAAATCTGGAATATCTGTATAAAAGAAGCAAGGATTCAAAGTGCAGGTGCTCCAGTTTTCATTTTAACATACTGTTCAGTAAGCTGATACGGATACTATTCATTTTATATAAAGTGACAGTGTTCTCAGTAAGACTTAAACATTCAGTTACGTTATCTTGCAGATTCTTTTCATTACTGCTACTTTACACTGTTGTAAATGAAGACTTATGCAATATTTTCTTAATCTAACAAGGATATAATAGGTTGGTGGTAAAGGTTAGTTTTAAGAGCTAAGCTATATATGCTGGAGATCCAGCCTTAGAAGTGTATATATATATATTTTTTATTTTTTTAACTTGTAAAAACAACTTTCAATTTTTAAAAAGAGACTCTACCAATCTGTTCTAGGACCTGCACACGCTGTCTCTGGAGCAGACCAGTGACGCTCCCAAGTCCCCTGGGAGGAACACCCCTGCCCTCCAGGCAGGGTCAGGCTGCACCCTGCAGACCCCTCCCTGGTGGCCGCAGCTGGGAAAGGGCTTTTCTCTCTGCTGGGTTTGGTGCAGCCGGAGGAAAGGCAAAACCCAGGGAAAGGCCAATTGTCTCTGCCTTCTGTCGGAGCAGAACTCACCGCATCTAACCACGTTTGCCTGATCTGGCAGCTAGGCTTGGGGTGCACTTCTCGCTTTTCTTTGGGCATACCAGGCTCAGGCAGAGGAAGTTAGGAGCCAGGCAGGTCACTGAAGTGATCTTTCATAGATTCAAAAAAATAAAATTGAAGCATACATTAAAACCCCTTATCCTCTTTGGGGGAAAAAAAAAAAGTTATATAAAATAAAATTATCCTTCAGGGATGTTGCCTGGAACTTAATTTCCCCTGTGGTTCTGTTCACGTTGACAGTGTCCCTTCAAATTTTAGGTACTTCCTGGTTTGTTCATTCACATCCCACAGCCCCCCCAAGAATCAGATCTCTATATATGTCTATTTTAAAAATGCACATAAATATTGGCATTAAGTTTACATTTAGAAATTAAGAACTAATCTTTACCATTTTATATCGACAGCAAGGTTAATAATACACACACTTCACTGACAACTGTTATTTCAGTATTTTGAATAAAATTTGCATTTGTGTAACATTTCCAACAGAAAGAGTGATTATACTTCAAGATAGTTAAGTTTGCACCCCAACATTTTCACATTAGTGAAAACAATCCTATTTTGAAAATACCAGGGCCTGTGCCAGGTACTAATAAATACAGAATAAAAAAAAATAAATAAAAAACCCAACTGCCTTTTATCCCGACATAGTAGAGATTTCATAGTCACTGGCCGAGGTGATTGGTTTGCCCATCATCCTTACATTTTTAGCATTAGTAATCCTGGCCATCATGGACACAGGCTTGTCGAAGTACTTAACCAGCGCTGGCTCAGTCAAGAGGGAGGCTAAAAATTGTTCAAAGGTAATGGCCCAGTCTCTGTCGATGCTCGTGCTTCTGTGAAGAGAAGTGGTGTGGTTGCTCCGTACCAAAACGGTGTCTTCACCGATGTCCTCGCAGTGCAGTTTCTCTTCTTCATGCGAACCTGCACTCAGTACTGAATAGGAGGACATGGAACTATCATCTTTTGTATCGTCATCGGAAATGAGCATGGAAGAACCGGCTCCGTTGTCCCTGGGAGAAGAGTCTTCGAGCTTAATGTCTTCCATCTGCATGCCCAGGGTACTGTCGGTGCAAACGGCCTCCTCATCGTTGGTGACGAGGCTGCTTTGGAACGGCTTGTGCTGCTCGAGGGGGTACTGCTGGTGCTCCTTCTTCTGGAACAGCTCGCTCTGAACAGTTTTGCTGCAATTGTTGCTGCTGCTCTCTGTCTCTTTTGTGGGCTGCACACTGAAGAGCTTACCAACCTCACCTATCTCCAAAAGGAGGCTTGTCACAGCAGCGGTGGCGTGGTATAGATCTTGTTCATTGGGGTCTTCACTAAACATATTGTACATTGTCTTGCACAGTTCAATGAACTGCCCCTAAACATGGAGGGAGAAAACATTAATGAGAGAGCAGAAAACAAATCAGACTGAGATCTACCAAATCAGCTGAAAAAGTCTGGAATGGAGGTATGACACAATCGTTTATCTGACTGAACTGAAACTGGAAATAATCCAAGTGCACCCTAGAAAGCATTTTCTATGATGGGGCAGGGCACCCATATGCGTGGCCTCTCTGGAAGCTATTTAGAACAAACTGTTGGATGTTCTTTCCAACACAGGACGGATTTATTTCTCTGCAGCCACAGGAGGGCAACAGAGGGTGTGCAGTGAGACACCTGGCATTCATTTTGGTGGATTTTCTTGTAGGAATGAGGCTCAGGGTAACTAGGGGTCTGATAAAACTGATGAGAAGTAATCAAAAATAAGAGACCTGCAGCACTCTTAATTGGCAGTGGTAACTGAGTTGGATACAAGCCTTTTGCGATTCAAAATTAAATAGGAAGGAGATTTGCTTAGGGCTGCCTTAAGTAAGAAGCGTTGTTCTACAGGGAATAAACCTTCCCTGTATGCTCTGGAGGAAACAGCTGTCCCAGTGGGTCTCCTCCTCAGCAGCTGTGGCTCTGAGGGGAATGAGACCGAAGGTATAAATCACAAAACATACAAAGCTCCTTTCAGATAATGTGTATCGACATTACAAGCTAACTGGTGATGTTCAGTGTCGTATCACCCTTGGTCTAGAGATCAAAATAATATGTTGTCATTCCTATATGTATGTCATTTTCAGGATGTTTTGGTAGCTGAATGCCAGTTACAGTATGTTGAAAACAGCTAACTTCTGTAGTCAGCTGACTGCTGCTCTGGTAAGAAAGTATCTGCCTCAAACCAAAACCTTTACTCAGCGTTGATATATTGAATATTTATAGGTATGTGAAGAAAGTTTAAAGTTAATGAAAAATAAGTAAGCATCAGCAGAAGTACCTGATTCAGTTTGGGCAAGTCCTTTGTATTTTTTGCTTTGGATTTATTCTCTTGGTTCCACATTCTCAGATAATTTCGATTCTCTTGTGAGTTCTTCTTGCCTACTGCAAACAAATTACCCAGAGATGCAGGAAAAGTCCATGAAGAAATCTTAAATTAATACTACTTTTTTTTTTTCCATTTTCAAAAGCAGCATCTTTACAAGAAACGAAAGATGTAATTCAAATGGAGACACCATGCATACCTTTCTCTGTTTTCAGACTCACTGTAACAAACCCATCATCTACTCCTTGTTTGTTCCTGCTGTCTAGGCCAACAACTAGGAAGTGGAGGGGCGGGGGGAGAGAGAGATCAGTGTGGTTTTAGATACATACATACTTTTCATGTGTACAGTGCAAAATACAGAAAATGTTGACACTGCAGAAAATGCTGAGTGAAAGGATAGGACTAAATGAGGATTTTTGCTTATTCTTAGATCTGCTGACAAATTCCATATAATAATATAAATACTGAGACAGGGACCATCCTAGAGTTGGTTTGTGTAGTGCAATGATTAGCCTGTGTCACCACATCACAGACAGCTTCTAGCATGATACATGACCGGTGATTATAATCGTGCGTCTTCTTTTGTCTATCAGGACTTAAAAATGCCATCTCTAGTCTATTAATTCTTATCTGTATTTTCAACCAACCTTCCTTCCCCCTGTAAGCTGAAGGATGGGCAGTATTTTTCTTGAATCAGAGAGAAACATATCATCAAATACGTCCAGTAAGAGAATGCCATCTAAGACAGCAGCGATGAGACCCACGTTCTCATTAGGGCACAAAACGATTTCGAACTGCTGAACTACATTTTGCTGTATCTTTTGGCTTCAGTTCTTTTAGAATATTTTAAGTTCTCATCCAAATATATCTGGAAGGCCAATATATTTATTCTCATTCTCCATCAAGGCATGTATGCTGCACTTACTACAAAATCACTTCTATTGCAACATGCTGATGACATTATTCTGAGAGTACTTCTGCAACGCATAATGCAGGGGAGTTCTCAGTGTACACGCACCTGCACTGCTAAGGATATCCACGTATATACAAGGACTACGTTCTTCTTTTTACAGACAGTCCTTCACTTACAAAGCTCAATCCAATAAAAAAGTAGCTTCCTAAAAAGACGTGTTTTTTGAAATGCGTTACCTCATCTTGTCATGCCTGAGACAAAGGATGCTCACCGTGTGTACATTCTGGCGTGATGTCTTCAAAAAAGTACTGAGTAGCTTCAAAAGCAGAATCTGGCTCTTCTTGCTCAGGGGATGGATCTAAGCAACATAGTAAAATTCTTTCATTAACAATTCCACCCTTTAATTAAAAACTAGAACATACTTCCGTTGAGTCATTTAGAATGTCATTTTCTAGAAGTAAAACTGTGAGGATGTGATGGGTTAGGAAACATCTCTTTTCAGCTCACAGGAGATGAACAACTGTACTGCCTCCTGCCCGACAGCCAATACTAACTAAAAAGCAGCTCTTTGCCTTCAGAGGCTGGCTTGCTTGTCTTTTCATGTCTTCTTCCATTACTTTCTATCATGCAGCTCAGCATGTCCTAAGCAGGGTATGAACCCTTTCCTAGCTAGAAACAGTCAGTCATGATTCGCTGTGATCTTACTAGTCCCTGAATACCAGAAGCTGCAATCTTAAAAATGGATCTCTTCTGTTATAGTTCAATAAAATTGGGGTTTTTTCCAGTTAAATTAGTGAATCACTCAAACCTATCTCCAGCAAAGCCAGCTGTGAGCAATCAGGGACACATGTTGAAAGCACATAAAGGTGAATGTCCTCTCAAAGCTTTTAGAGATCTTTACCAGAGGATGCAAACATGCACAAGAATTAAACTGCCCAAATAGTTGCAACATACTTAAATTGCAGATTCGATGAGAACACCAATAGGTTCTTTATGGCACACGTGTGACAAGCCAGAGAGGATATAGTTCTAGGGTATCATTTTCTTCAGGGGCAAAACGGTCTGGAACATTTCCATCCTCTCTCCACCCTAAATGGCCTTTCTCATTAAGCTGAGCCCAACAGTTTGTACGCTCCCTGGAAAACACATCTATGAAACAATCTGGAGCTTCCCTCTGCAGACAGTGGTATCAGCCCCGAGGGGAACTGAGAAGAAAGCCTGGGGACAGAAATGAGTAGCCAGGGCACACAGGAACATTTTAGGTAGCTTCGCTGTTAAATAAAGTGCACTATGGTGACAAACACTGTATCTGTTATGCATGGGGGAGGTCACCAGGCCCAGCTAAACAGGCAAGAGACACATCTAAATGGCCTGTTTGTGGCTGGAGCAACAGAGGGCTGTGTGGGTGCTTTCAGACTTTCCAAATCCATGTCCAGTTATGGTAGAAGGGCTCTTATTTTACTGCTGCAGAAACAGCTACAGTAATTCCCAGAAATTATTTCTTAATTGGCAATGCTAGTCATAAACAACTCTGCTCTGAATTTGTGTTCTCAACAGGATGACAGCTACTTTAACATCATTTACTTACCAGGTAAAACATGCATTTTATACAGGAGCTTCAGCTTCTCTGTGAGATCTCCGTGGCATGCTGCACCTGAAGAGCATTATACACAGTATGTTAATACTCAGCACTCAATGCCATTCTGTTTATTATTGCTACACCATTTTGGTTTAGAAGCTGCTCCATTCACTCTGGGAAGCACTGTACTCCCTTTATAGCCCGAGATCATAAGGCAGTCACTTGACTTCTAAGATCATATGGTCTGCTGTAGAAATAGCAAGAGAACAGAGACCACCTTACCCTGAACTTTGTACTTCAACCCTGGATCCTTCATTAAATGTCTATTTTATAACACTCAAAAATAATCTGTGATCATCACGTTACCGCTCAGAAAGGCCTCCAGCTGAAAGTTAAGACGACGCTTTGTGTGGACTTCACACTTTCTGATCTGATGATCCAATAATAACATCACATGATTTAGAATAATAAGATATTTACAGAAAAAAAAAAAGAGACAGAAATTCAAGTAAACAGCATTTATCACAGTGTAGCCATGTGCTAAACTGGTTTTCAGGCAATACTTTCTAGTGATTTATCCACCTCTGTTTAGTCCTTTCTGTTCTACACTACAATTAACTATACGAAATCCAAGCAGTCTCCTGTAGTCCCTTCTTCCAATTAATAAAATGAATACTAGCTAATTTTAAAGCACTGAAATAACTGATAATCAGACTTCTTCATAAATTTGTTATAACCTGTAATTCATAAGCAAATTAATTAACTTTAATTAATTAGGTTATACAGAGATTTATTTTTCCTTGCGGGCTACCGTATCAATTTACCTCTGCTATGCAAACTACAGAGTGTGGTTTGGCAAATACCAACAGTCTACGGTAAAGCTTAAGCCTACAGTAAATACAGATGTTAGGCTAAAGAATTGAGCACACCTACATTAGCCATTTTGCTTTCAATTTGGTCCTCTTTAACCATAAAACCTCCCTAAGTTCCTATCTGGTGTACCATGCCACGGAGATAATGCTTTCCTGGTAACCTTAGGTTACACTCCCAGGTACCATGTGAAGTGCCCCACTGCTAAAGGCGACATGAAATGAGCAAAGCACGGGATGGGGTCCAGCTAGGGATGTATTCACCAAAACAGGATCCAGGGCACAGGGTATCTGGTGACACATGGTGGCTTGTTCCTCTCCCTGTCCCCAGGTATGAAGAAAACTGAAAAGCTCAACTGTCACTGCTTTTCGCTTTTAGCCTGAGACTAATCTGCCTGTGCTTCCTAGCGCCAGCCCCTTTATCCCCTCAAAATGTACATGAATGAAGCCAACACAATGAGGGACAAGTCTACCACAGATGTTACCTGGACTCTCTCAGATACAACCCTCCAGGTCTCCCCAGGAGAGGTCAGAAAGTTTTACCAAGGGAAGAACAGCCTAGTGGCAAATTGCAGGAGCTGCCTGACAGCTGCAGTGGGCTACCTGAGATCTGAGGATTGATGCTACATTAAACAGCAACAGAAAAAATCAGGCTATATTCATAGACAACAGAAGAGGAAAAGTCCTCTGGTAGGTGTGCCCTGTTACGGAGTTAGGGGGGACCTTTGCATGGGTGGATACCTCAGCTCCAGACATCATTTCACCCTGCACAGCACGGTACAGGGGTAATTTCACAAGAGAGCCCAGAGAATTCAGTGGCTTGCTGCATGGCCCTTGCAACCCTGGACAGCAAAGCAGACAACCCTGCTAAGGGGCCCGTGAACAGCACTGGGAGGTGGTATGACCATCCCTAGTCCCAACCAGAAATACTTCCTTTCTGGCACTCTGGAGACACGGGTCCTAAAACCTCCAACAACTTTCAACAGGTCTTGTCTTTTTGCAGTATAAGTCTTAGATGAAGCATCACCACTTTTAATCCGGAAGTTTTAAACATACTTTGTGGTGAGAGAAAAAGAGTGCTTGGAAGAGAACGTGACTACATCCTTTGAATCTTTCTACCTGAAACAGCAACAGTGCAAGCTGTCATCTTCACACTGCAACCAATGTTCTCACATACACTCGCTCTGACCACCACACCTCTTCTCATGGAATGGCTAGGAACAACCTTCCCTGAGCCCCCCTTCTGACTGTTCTTCTGTCAACACCATGCAGGTGTCAAGTCTGTTCTGGGCATAATGTTGTATGTACAGTTTTCCCCGTCGTCTTTGATGCCATTAACAAAGTAATTAAAGAGATCAGAACTTTATTCTGTCAATATAAAAAATAGTAGCGACATAGAAGGGTTTGCTTCAGTTGCCCCCTCTTGAACACAGGTGGATGGATGCAGAGTTTTTGTACAACATTTGGCTCCATGAATGGATCAGAAGAGTGGTGAGGTTAACACTCTGCTTTCTGAACATCCTCCTGCAACCTGTGCCTGGAAAAAAAGCTGTTCTCAGGAAAAAAAATAAAATAAAATTACACTCAGATACTCCCTGAGACACAGTTCTCTCAGTGCCAACTTTCGCAGGAGGCTGGGGTCAGGGCTGCAGTCATGAGCAGTCACTGGAGAGGTGGAATTGCTGCGTGCTCTGAGAAGGGAGCATTGCAAAAACGCAATGGGAGGCAGCGGGGTACTTTGAGTTTATGTGGAAATGTCTTCCAGCTTACTGAGGTCCTGAGTCAACAACCATCATGCTATAATCCAGTGTGGTATGGGCTGACAAGCCTGTCTGAGCAGCACAACTCCTAGAGCAAACTAATCAAGATCACTCCTTTATTTGAACTTGCAGTAACACAAGACAGAGTAAATGTACAGAAGAATACGCCAGGTTGTTCCATCCTTGCTCAGCTGAGGCCCTAGAGGCACCTGAAGTAGGAGGTTTTTGAGCTATTTGCTGCAGGAGTTATGAAAAAGAAATGGAGATTCCCAGTCATAATTACAGCGCTCTCACATCCCAAGGTTTTCAAGCTGGCACAGAAGAAAGGGCCATGAGCCCATGCAGGGACACGCAGCACCCCTTTTTGCCTCCTCTTCATGGGGCTCCTAGGAGTCAGTGGCATCAAAGAGATACCTCGAGGGAACAAATCCTTATGTTACATGGAATAAGGCCATGGAAAGAGAGAGCTGTGAAATGGAAACGCTCCAGGTGCCATGGCCACTTCAGCCACCAGCAACCACTCTCTGAGACAGCCTATGCCTAGGAAGTACTTGACTAGGACCCTTCCTTTAGGAAAGCGAGATTTGAGTAACCAGAGCCAGAGTCCCACACTGCTGTTTGGTCACAGTAAGGAGCAAGAGGACGGTGCCCACAGGTCACCTCCGGAACATCCATCCTCTGACCAGGCTTTCCAAACAGCCACAAGGAAAAGGCAACATAGCTCCCTGTCGAGCAGATGCATCTTGCTCCAACAGAAGATACTCCTCAAGTTGAAGATTTTCCTAGCCAGGGTATATTGGGTTGGTGAGGCAGACTGAAGCAGATGATGTTTGTGGAATTTTTCAAAGTCCTGGGTCATGGTGAAATATGCTCAAACTAATCTTGTGCTGTTTTTTCTGGCTGTGTTGTCCTTGCTACCATTCATATGCTTAAACAAATAAGGGCTTTGGGGAGTTGTCTTTAAAAAAATAAAAAATTTCAAGCATGCCACATTGGGCTTAATTTCTGAAAAAAAAATGTAGTTTTGCAGAATGAGTAATTTTGATCATTTAGCCCATTCAAGATTTTAATTCAGTCATGTTGGCCTCTAGCCACATTCATGCATTTTACATTCATTTCTGGTCACAGTGCTCAACACTGTTCCTTGTTTGTATTACTCGTTATTTGTCCTAAAACATGCTGTTTCAACCAGTAACTGGCTGATTGTGATTAACAGCGTCCTGCGAGCAGCAGGAGTAGTTAATCCACAGGTCTTGTCTCAAAAGGCCATTAAGTGTTACCTGGCAAACAGTCCCTGGCATACAATTCAGAACTGCATCACAGGAAGCACTTTTTTTGGGTGTTGTGAAGGGGAGGCGTGCAGTCACTTTCACTGTCACATAGCTACTTTGCACTGCGAGAGAACAGGCGTTACCACTGCTGTACAGAGGTTTAAATGAAGGCTGCTTTTGGAGTCCTAGTGCTGAAAAATACCGTTACAAAGAGTTGCTGAAAGCCAGATTGGGAAACCTTTGTCTCTCAAAAAGGATCAAAATGTAAAGCTGAAGGAAACATCAGGTTGCCAGGAAATAACATGATAGATGGCGAGATGTTGGTCACTTACAGGGAACAATTCCTACTATATTCATAAAAGGGGTGAGCAGCTCCGGTCTCGTCTTTGCTTCTTCACGTTAATCCTGGGGCTTGCACACTCCCTTTGTTGCGATATTGACTTTCACGCCTTGAAAGCTTGCTGTTAATGACATTCAGCCTCCCTCTGTGACCTGCAGCTCCGCTTTCTCCTTTTCAGGTGACTTCCATCCTGCTCTCTCTCTCGGTCTGCAGTCTTGGCTATTGATTTCAGAAGTAATGAGGTAGTACTGCTCACTGCATATACTGTGAGGTGCGATACCTTCCCCTCACCCAGGGACACCTGTATGGGGGGTGTCAGCAGATTTCTAAAGAGAAGCACTTTTATTCAGGGGCAAACAAAACTAGCATCCTCACTCCATCCTTTCCCTGCCCCTTCCCTTACACGTGCACATGCATGTCTCAAAAGTCTTCTTCCTGAACAGCCAAGGGCGCAATGCTGCCTCTCGCCCCTATCCAGAGCTGGTAGCACTGACCAAAGATATAAATTCCCAACTTGTATCAGTGGGAAGTGTATTCCTGGCTTGTATCAGAAATAGCATGGCCAGCAGGAGTAGGGAAGTGATTTTCCCCCTGTACTCAGCCCTGGTGAGGCCGCACCTTGAGTCCCGTGTTCAGTTTTGGGCCCCTCACCACAAGAAAGACATCGAGGCCCTGGAGCATGTCCAGAGAAGGGCAATGAAACTGGTGAAGGGTCTGGAGCACAAATCCTGTGAGAAGCGGCTGAGGGAATTGGGCTTGTTTAGCCTGAAGAAAAGGCAGCTGAGGGGAGATGTTATGGCTCTCTGCAACTACCTGAAAGGAGTTTGCAGCCAGGTGGGTGTCAGTCTCTTCTACTAAGTAATGAGGGATAGGACAAGAGAAAACACCCTCAGGTTGCACCAGAGGAGGTTTAGACTGAATATTAGGAAAAATGTCCTCACCAAAAGGGTTGTCAAGCACTGGAACAGGCTGCCCAGGGAAGTGGTTGAGTAACCACCCCTGGAGGTATTTAAAAAGATGTCTAGATGTGGTGCTTAGGGACATGGTTTAGTGGTGGACTTTGCAGTGCTGGGTTGGACTTGGTGATCTTAAAGGTCTTTTCCAACCCAAACTATTTTATGATTCTAACTTTCAGGGAAAATTTAAGGAGCAAATAACAAAATGCAGCGTCACTGAGAGAGGAACACTACAGAACATACAAAGACTTTCCCAGAGGAAATACTTTGACTACGGGTAATCACACCATTAGGCACAGAAGTTGCAGGTCATTTTCCTGTTGAGAGTTAGCGGTCAGGGAAATCCTTGACCCTAATGGACATGTAGCTCATATGTGGTCCTTCTCGCAGCGTGATACACCACTGGCTAACGTAGATGCACCTACTGAGAGCAGCTTAAACCCTTAAACTCCAGTGGAAATCACTGTGACAGGCATGATAAAATGAACAGTAGCATGAAAAAACAACGGTGACTTATGCAAACTGGCATACATCAAACTCATTATCTGACATCTAATATAACATCCATGTTTCTGAAGGTCTGGACTCCCCTTAGAAACAAACTGCTCTGGTCAGACTATTTTGAGAGTGCTGTGAATTCTCCTTACTTAGCCCAGAGACGAATTCACGGAAGTTGATGAGCAAATCTCCATTTTCATCAAGAAGCCTGAATAAGCGTGCAGCTAATACATCTGAATGAGTTCCACACGCCCAAGGGAAGAGAAGAGCGAACATCCCTTTGAACTGCTCAAAGTCAATCCGGTACTGCTCCAGGTAAGGCAGGCTGGGATCATGCCGGTCAATAGCATTGCTGTTTCCTCCCCAGTAGCAGCTAGTCAGATGTTCTGCCTGAACAGAAGGCAAATGCTGTGAGATTGTTATCACTTCTGTAAAGAAACTCATCGCTAGCAATGATAAAAAATAATCCAAATGACACATTGTTAAAACAACAGAAGACTAGCAGATGTATTTCCATCTACCTAGCCCTTGAACTTCTGCAAGAGCTTTCTCCTACACCCACCACAGAAAGACAGCCTTCTACAGAAGAGGGTAAAGCAAAACTCTTTCTGCCTCCTGGGCAGATGAAACATGAAGAACCTGTTTGAACACTGCAGTGAGCGGCTATGACTTGCATATATACACTGGCTTGTTGGGCTTAGTCACCTCCTTCAACCTCACCACACAATCAAGTCAGAAAGGGGACGGACTCTCATGAAAACTTCAACTTCAGAACATATGAAAATAGCCATTTATTTGAAATCTTGTTTTGTTGAACTATGTAGTCTCAAAAATACTGTACCAAACCCTACTCTTTCAGTCTTACTGAAGTCAGTGAAAGTTCTGGAGCTGATTTTGGTGGAATCTAATTCAAAACGATTCCGAAGCTCAGAGAAAGAGACATCAGCACTGCCCAGGGGTCCACCAGGTTGGACGTCTGACTTGGTCTCACTGATTCCACGGAAGATTGAAAGAAGACACTGAAGGATTTGGACAATTGTAATATCTGACATTACAGACGTGAATTGAGAGGAAAGAAATCTTCATGGTATACAAAAAAAACCTCTTATGTCAAAGCAGAGGAAGAAAGTACCTTGTTTTAAGGCACTGTGCATGAAGGTGAAGCTAAAGCATTTCAACTGCTGACCTGTGAATTTGTGGATCTAATAATATTGCTGTATAATCAACCTAGAATGACACATCACTTTGTGACACTAAACTTCCATGTAATACATTAAAGTATAACAACGTCAAAAATCAGCTATTGTGCTGTGGAAGTATTAACTGTCTGAGATAACAGAATAAAGGTATTTCTGTGCTAAATTCCAAAATGAGGGTCAGGTAGACACATATGTAAGTTTCTAAAGACTGATCAAAAGCCTCTATCCACTTTCTCATTATAATAGTTTTCACCCCTATCTTATTTTCTTTTCCATGGACAAATAATTTAGTGAATTACTTATTTCCTGAGCTTTTAAAAAAAGTTTGGTTTTGGTTTTCTTGTATATTCAATAACACAGCAGCTGACTCAATTTTGTGTTAAGATACCTGACAGTAAGTAACTCTCAGACTCAACCTGGTCATTAGAAAAGACACAGTCCCACATAAAAAAATAAATGCTTGCACTTCCTGCAGGCACATAAGGTTAGGTTCACTTGGCTTTACCTTGAAAAGAGCATACAATTCCTCCAGCTCATCGATAGTAAAAGAAGTCTCTGTCACGATAGTTCGTACCTTTTGAAACATAATATTAACAGTTATGGATCTGGAATCCACATCTCATTGAAAAGCTAATTTAAATGACTGACCTTAATCTTTGCAAAGAACATTATTTCAGTACTTACCACATTGCGCTTTGTAGTATCTTCAAGGGTTTGGATGACCTTCAGCCTCTGTTTGAATCTCATTTGTTCAATTAAATCTGCTCGGATACTTCCAAATTTCTTAAAAGATAAAAAAATAGTACAGGATAGTGTGTATGTGTATATTAATATTCGGAATACTTAGCTTGCCTTTAATATATCTGAGAAATTAATTTAATTATGTGATATAGCACAAATGGTATATTTAAAACACTGCTGTTAAGGCATTTTTCTAACACATGACAGTTACAGAGACTTTAGTAATATATCACTAGATTTTACTTTTCCCAATAACTTACATTCATCTAGTTTGAAAGGTCTTTATTAAGTTACAAATCCTGACATTTCAAACCATAATTTCAGTAGTTAGAAACTTCTTGCTCGGTAAATCTCTATGAACAGTTTGTTTCATAATTCCTTCTGCAGGGTTTTATTTCAGTTTGTCCTGGAATATCTCTTAATTGCTACAGAGAGAGAAGGTATTTAGACTAACTGGATCTCCAACAACTAAGACAGTATAGGAGTCCTTACATTCACAAGGAACTGATACCAAACATCAAGAATGCAACTTCCTTTAGGAAGAAGATTCTCTGAAGTGCTCTAAACTTCTATTTTCAGAAGCATTTTTCACAATGCACATAACAGTCTCAGGGAGCTCCTGCATATACTACAGAAGCGTCCTAGAGGGAAACCCATTAGGAATAATATTCCATGTTTTTGCACATAGAGGAATCCCTAATCCCCAAAATTTATTTTTGTGAACTGTCAGGAGTAGTCTTTTTTGCAATCAAGAAAACACTTGTAACGTACTTAGAAATGCACAGATGACCAGCAGGAACAATAATGCCAGACATCAAGTATGCTACATATAAAACTAAAAGCAGGTGGCAAGATACACTTGCAGACAGGATGGATTTGTATTTCCAGTGCAAGTGCATCTACATAATCAGGTCATAATTTGCTAGCACATTCTTGTGTGATTAAATTAACACTAAGGCTGTGTTTATCTATGAAGCTGTGTACCTCGGGAGTAAAAAGACATTTCATGTACTTGCAGCCTTTTGCAAATAAAGAAGTTTTTTGAAAAAATGGAACAAACATCCACGAATATCAAGCATCACAGAGGTCACAAAGTCTTGGAAAGAGAGGTCTTGTGGTTCTTGAGGCTACATCTAGTTCAGTAACCAGAGCTTACTCTCTGGTCCTAAGGCCAAATGAGATGGTCTGTTAACATCCATACAACTAAAACTCACGTAGCCTACAGAAAAGGAAGGTTGCGCAGAATTACGTTCTGGGAATGGTTCCTTGCCCACGTTCACTTTCAAATTATACAAGGAATTGTTCAAGTGTGTCACTCGTTCTAAGTCAAAACTGTATCAAACCTTTCAATAGCATAGAAGCACAGACCTTTAAGTGTCAGTTAGTTAATTAAGATGGCCAAGATCCACATACTACTGTAGATGTAGCTTAACTTTTTAACGTCTTTTTCCCCCCCAAATTACTAACACACAAATCAAAGGCATTAAGTACGT
The DNA here is from genome assembly GCA_013399095.1 of Psophia crepitans. Classification (NCBI taxonomy): domain Eukaryota; kingdom Metazoa; phylum Chordata; class Aves; order Gruiformes; family Psophiidae; genus Psophia; species Psophia crepitans. The sequence continues at coordinate 2,109,183 of VWZZ01008172.1, read as the reverse complement.
AACAGCTCTGAATATCTGAGTCTCCACTCCACTGACAGCTAGTGAGCTATGCACAGGCTTTTAAAGCTGTAGTGATTATGCACTATTCCAATCACTTCTATTATAACACCGGGCCCTACGGCTTTCGAATTAATTGCAAAATTGAATGAAAAGATAAGAGATTTCTTACTAAAAAGTATTTTCAGTGAATGAAAAAAAACTTACTGGCAGGGTAAAACGTACTTGTTATGTATACTCTCTTATTTCAAGAATGTTACTCTCTTAGAAGAAAGTTAGTTCAGTATCATCAGAGAGGGGTGCTAATCACTTAGTTACCCAAACATTAGAATCATAGAATCATTAAGGTTGGAAGAGACCTCAGGGATCATCTAGTCCAACTGTTCCCCCCCCACCTATTACCCACTAAACATGTCCTTAAGTACCACATCCAACCTTTCTTTAAACACCCCCAGGGACGGTGACTCCACCACCTCCCTGGGCAACCCGTTCCAATGCCCAACCACCCTTTCCGAGAAGAAATTTCTCCTCATCTCCAACCTGAACCTCCCCTGGTGCAACTTGCAGCCATTTCCCCTTGTCCTGTCACTAGTTATCTGCGAGAAGAGGCCAACCCCCAGCTCACCACAACTTCCTTTCAGGTAGTTGTAGAGGGCAACAAGGTCTCCCCTGAGCCTCTGCTTCTCCAGACTAAACAAGCCCAGTTCCTTCAACCGCTCCTCATAAGACCTGTGCTCCAGCCCCTTCACCAGCTTCGTTGCATTCCTCTGCATCTCTTCAGCTTTCATTGTAGACTTCTTGTATATGCTTATGGCATGACTACCTAAGAGCTGGACAGGATCAGAGCATGATGGAAAGTAGCTCTTCATAAAACAATCCAAATACTGTGCTTTTGCCAGTGCTATGTCTTCACCAAGTTCTCAGACTCATCACACTCCCATATAACATAGACAGTCTGCAAGGGACAAGGTTTTCCCCCCCTTGGGGGTCGTGTGTGTATGTGTTTGAGGGAGGGCAAAGGACTCCAAGGAAAAACATTTTTTTCAGCTGTAGATCCTTCTATTTTTTTGTAAACAATAAATGTCTGGAAGATTAAGGATAGATAGTTACCCAAAAAGTACCTTTAACAGCTTAAATTCTAAAAATAGCACAGACATGCTTGCTTTCTCTTTGTGGCTGCAACAAAGCTACCGGTGAGTTTCCATCCCTGACTGCACACAACTAATGGAGGAACGTAACAGTCACTGAGTAACAGATGCCTTGCAGTTTTTTTATCTTGATAGTTTACTATAGAATTGTTGGAGATTGAATCAAATCAGCCAAGAACAATAGCTCTCCTGAAACTAATTCTCTCATTGCAACCAGCTCCTGCTTTCCTCACAGTTCTCCACTCTCCATCCTGTTTGTTTTGCTTAATTCTCTGTGCTCTGCACGGACTCAGGTTATTCATCTATAAACTGGTGAAGTCACTGCAAGCTGTCTTCATCACGAGGAAATCAGAAAAATAGAAGGGAAATAGCATTTTGCAGAACCACACTTCTCCCCACTCTAACATGGCGTGAAGGAGAAGAACACTGCATCTAACTTGAGTCAGTTTGCCCTTCAGCATACAATACACTAAGGACTACCTACTTCCTTGTTAAATAGGTATCGTGTTATTACAGCAAGGAGGTTTTAGGGACACAGGAAATGCCTCTGAATCAGCTGTCATATTGCCAAGTATGAAACTACATCTTAACTAAAAATACTAATTTACCCTGCATGTCAATGGAAGGAAAAAAGGAAATTAAGGAGAATAACTAAAGTTATTAGTTAATTTGTATTAAAAAAAATAATGTCAGTGTAATCATCGGGGTAATTTAACTGATGGATTATTTTTAAAATTTAAGGGCAATGAAATTGATTTGCAAATTTTGCAGGCTTTGTCCTGTGCTTTAACAGATATTAGTTATTATCAGCTCCTTTCACCTGAATTTTTTTTTTTTAGTTTTGGTGATAATACCGAAGCTAGTGGTTCATGGCCAGAATCAGCAATTGCTGAAAAAACAAAGAAAAAAGACAAAAAAAGGAAAAAAAAAAAAGAAAAAGAAAGAAACAAAGCTCCACTGATAATAGAAAGGTCTTCTGAATCATACAGATTTCACTAATATCTCAGTCTGGAAAAGCATGAAAAAGCTTAGATGAGAGTTAACATTTTTGAATTACAAGTTCAGCATTTTGTTTGTAAATGACTCTTTGGTTGTGGGCTGCTCTCCTTTGATGCTGCAGGCTTTTACACAAACAGCTCCAATTAAAAACTTTGGTTAAAAGAAACCCTAATGCTTCTCCCCTGCCCCATTTCAGACTTCTGAGATGAGTCTGTATTTCTTTTAAGTCCTTTCAGTTCCAAGCAAAGCCGAACTAGAGAGCATCAAACTCCTCTGTAAAGCAGAACCAGTGTAGGTTGGCAAGTTCCTGTTAAGAAATCCCATCCTACCTCATAGGAAGACCTGATCAATCTGAAGATATCCACCTCAGGATAAGGCTCTACATCATCACTGAGCAGTGAGTGAAGATGAGGAATGGGTGGAAGAGTGCTGTCCTTATTAGTTATGCTGTCTAAATATCTGGTGGGGAGAAAAAAAAAAACACCAAAGAAAGAAATGAGAAACCCAAGATTCATTTGTACACCTTCTCTTCTGAGGGTTAATAGAATACGAGTTACATATAATTACTAAATGTAAAAAGAATCAAGCTACTCTTTGCTAATGAAGTACATCGTCTTTGACGTCAGTAATTTGACAAATCCTAATGCTGCTTTTTCTCAGAGAGGGCTGAGGTTACCCTGATAATTCGTTATCCTTATCAAGAAATAGCTCAAATATAGCCAGTCACAAGAGAGTGGCTTACCGAACAGGTTTGTTGCTCCTGGCTGTTTAAATATGCTATGGGAATTATGACACCATGGGAACAAGGGTCAGTGTGCTTCAGTCTACATACCCCCTGTCCTGCTACTGCCCAACCTCGTTCCAAGGGGCTTTAAAGGGCTTGCTCCTCCAACCACTGCAGATCATCTGTCTTCCACCCTGCGGCTGCAGAGTACTTCAATCCTCAGCAAGCACTGGGGCTTGCTTCAGGGAAAACACAACCACAGTTGTCTTTAATTCCAAAGAAATTAAAAACAGACTTCAGTAAAGCTATGCTAATGAAACTTAAATTTCCTGAGTTTCAGCAGCATCTTGAAAACTAAACGCTACCACCAAACACGGGGGAATGAGAGGTTACACTCAGCAGTATTAGTCTGTATTAAAGTGACTCAATCCAGTCTTTTTAACAGCCTCCTGTTTCACTGAAATCTGTTCATTCAAGAGCCTATCTAATTCTTCTGAGTTCTGTTTGGTCCATTCCCAAAACAATTTCCCCTGAGATCCAGGCTTTTTCTTAGCAGCATTTAAAAGGTAGCAGGCAAAAGATGAAGTAATAAAACCTATGTAATCAACTAAAATAATCAAACAAATAAGTTTCTATAACTAGGTTCGGGAAGTTTATTTGAATGTCTTGAAAAAAGAATCTATTTGAACATCTTGAAAGAAGAGGTTTTATCTTGTTGATCACTTCACACTATTTTAAGATAATGTAAAGAGTACCTTCTGTGGGTGAAAGGGGACTATAAATGTATAAAACATTTACATATATTGTACCGGTTTAAATTGAGCATCTCCACACAGAACACCACAAATCAGAAAAGTAAGCAAAAAGAAAAATAAACTGAAGAGACTTTATTTTCTGTAATAAATACCTTCCCAAGACTGTCATGGCTTCTCCATCATCTTTACAGATAAGCAGCTTGTCTACATTAGTATCGAGGACAGCGAGCGCTAATTGAAATATCACCTTTATTCCTTCACAGAAGAAACAATCCACAACCACCACTGCACTTTCAAATGGCATTACACTGAGGAAAAGGGTGAGGAACCAGGACAGGGAAATGGTGGATATTACACCCAAGTCCTGCATGCAGTCATAAAGCTGTGGAACATAGTCACGAGCCAGCTCTTCAAAGACACCCTGATCCACCAATGCTCCTGTTGAAAATAAACAACATTGAATGTCCGTTAATTCAGGAGCAAGTGACCACATCACCATTTAGGGGAGAAAAGTATATATACATATATTCTATACATTTAAATACAAAGCCTAAGAATATTCTACATGATGCTTACGCATATTTTCTTTCAGATAAATAACAGATTCTATTCCACCACTGAGCTGTGCATACAAATCAAACTGTAATAAGGTGTTTTGTTTTAATTATACACTTCGTAAGAGCTAACAAAGGGTCAGCTGGGACTAGCATCTACAGAAGTTAGCTTAGTACTGTGAGGGTTTGGATTTATTTCAAGAGAACCTGTGTTATATGTATCTATGCCATAACATCAGTGTCTTAAGCAGGCAGGGAGAATAATTTCTGAGGCTGAATGAGTATCTCAAGCATGTGTGAGCTACAGTAAAGACAGTTTCGATGATAAAGTGAAGAGCCATTCACTGTCATATACATGAGGAAACTGTCATAGAATCATAGAATGGTTTGGGTTGGAAGGGACCTCAAAGATCACCTAGTTCCAATCCCTCTGCTATGGGCAGGGACACCCTCCATTAGACCAGGTTGCCCAAAGCCACATCCAGCCTTGAACGCTTCCACTTTCATCTGACAGCAACAGCTTTTGGATACTCGTGCCCTTTCAAATCAGAGGTAAACAGGCACAAAAACTTCTACTGCAAATTGCCAAAGCTCCTGGTTTCACCTTACCTTAATTAGATAACTGGATCATCTAAAATTCAAATTTTAGCCTCCCATCTCTATTTTATTTACTTTAAGCCCACTTTAGAATGCCACCTAATCCTAAGTAAGTGAAAAACTATTAACTATCATGGTATGTGTTCAGGGAGGGCTTCCATGCTTCTGAGGAAGTTGTCTTGACAGTAGCATTCACAGCTATATCTATGCCATATATACATCTATACATACACTTGTTTCAGTACAAATAATACCAGTTAATTTGGCTAATTTTTGTCCTGTCATTTTAGAAAATTTCCACATAACATACCAACAACTCTTGTGTTGTAGTAGTCAGGTAGCATACGTTCACACAGAGCCACCAGGAGCCAGAAAGCTTCTTCCTCTTTTGCATAAAGGAGGAGTACTGAAGTGACAATATTCATAGCCTAAAAGAAAGAGAAATATAAATTGCTAGACCCATTTATTCAATACGTAGCACAGCAACTGGGCAGGTCCGTGGTTACTATGATTAGGAAATAAGCTGCATCTCCCCCTGCAGACTCTAAATTGTTCAAGTATTTTCTTGTAAAAACAGCAGGCAGTGTTTTCCCAGTGCTCAAAGGAAGGCTTAAGAAAGCCTCAAATAAACCACAAAAAAATTGTTAGGTGGGGTTTTTTGTTGTTGTGTTGTGGGCATTTTTGGAGTTTGGTGGGTGGTGGTTTTCTTTTGTTGTTGTTGTTTGTGTTGGGTTTTTGTTTTGGTTTTTTTGGGGGGGAGGTTTGATGGGTTTTTTTTAAAGAAAAAAAAAATAATCAAGATTTCTTTTCATAATCGAGGGCCTACTCAGGTCTGCAAGCAGCCAATTACACTGGTGCTGCTATTCTGCCAGCAGGTGCTCTTGGGGAATGTGGGTCTGATGCAGACAAACTGCCTCCTACAGCACGACCGATGGTGGCTGCTGCACCACTCCTTGCAGAGGCAGTCTGCGCTCCCCATGCTTTCTGATCCTATGACAAGGTCAAGCACAGCATCTGTGAGCTGAGGCAAATGCCTGTAGTAGTGTCAGTCATGAAAAACCAGAGCACAGTGAAACAAAAGCCTCTTGCTGTTGCTCCCTCCATGTTTGACTGTGTACATAACAGTTTTTTATGGCCCATTTCACTCCATTCCAAATATCGCAGCATTGTACAATGACGTCTGAATTGTTCGCTTACAGCCTTTGACTGGGTCTGTTACTCTAAAGAAACGAAGCATTTCAGAACCATGTTCTTCTCAGTTTGCCTCCTAAGGAATTAGCTGCTCCTTTCAGATCCTGTAACATTTTAAGACTCCAGCTCGAGCATTACCTGTTCGAAACACCAACTAAGGTTTCAGCTGAAACTCAGAACAACGTTACAACTTCAAAGTCTTTGCTGCTCCTTTTTTTCTTGTCTCCCATGTACGAAACATTTTAGTGCCTGAATTCTCACTGTAACTGTGAATCAGCATTCTGAATGCTATGGACCAGGTCCCAAGGCTATTAACTATTACTGTGACAGCTTTAGGAACTATAATTACAGTGTTCTTCTACTGCTCCCCGATTAGACAACCTTTACAAAAAGCTACAGTAGCTATTACTTAGTATTGTATTTGTTATTAAATAATCTATGATGGTAACTGTTAGAATTGCTCGCACTTCCGCTTACTTGTGTTGCATCTAGGAACCTTAAGAGTTAGGCATTAATCAGGCTTCTTAATACTCATGAATTCAAGTTTCCTTTTTGCAAAAATAGGTAAGAAGGCAAAAAAAAAGGGCCCAGGTGATAAGTCAAAGTTACACAGCAAGAATGAATGACTTGGGACCAGAAACTAAAGTGACCTTGAATCACAGGCACAAGAACTCCAAAAACACGCACTGGTCAGCATTATCTCTACCAATATGTGGTTGCAGTGCAGTGATATCTTCTGGGATGCTTTATTATTCTTATTTTTAGTTTTGTTTTGAATGGTTGAATAGCATCACTGAAAAAAAAAATAAAGGAGGTTCTGGAGGGTTATTACAACTAATATATGGAATAAGTAGGTAAAAATTTAAGGCTGAACAATTAAAGTTTGTTGGGCTTTTTTTTGCCTGCTTAAAAGAAAAGAACCTTTCCTAAGGGTCTATTTATCATTTTCTGAAGATGCACTTCAGGACAGCTCTGTTGTTATCCTCTGTCCAATCTCTAGATTCATGGGCAGAAAAAACACAGAAAACCACGCACTTGTCTCAGCACACACTGGTAATACTTCTGTTAGAGTAGGTCCTTGTGTCAAATCCCTCTGACTGCAGCGTTACCGTAATTCTGCGGCACTGAGGCTTTACCTCACAGCATTATACATGTACTGGTGTACTTTACACAGCCAAATACTCGTGTACGTGACTGAACAGAAGGATAAGGAAAGAACTGGAATTCCAGGAAGTGAAGGAATGCCAAGGTATTTCAGTTACCTGACAATATCCTATGTTTGGATTTCTAAAAGCATAAGCTGTCAAGACTCTCCTTAGAGCAGCAATACCCATCTCATTCTGGAATGCAGGGTGTTCCGGAAGGGAGCGGTGCAGATCCCTCTCTATCTCTTCTGTAGCAAGATTATACTTCCCCATCGATTTCTCCACTAGGTCCTCATAATAGCCAGGATGAGTGGCCATTTCATTAATGGCTCCTAGGAGTGCAAGAACAGTATTAAAACCAGAAGAAAAAAAGCAAGATTTAAGAGATACAGTATCCCAACATGATGATCTTCTGGTACCCTTTTCATCTTGAGTATCACCAAGAAGCATTTCAAAAGCAAATATGAAATGTTATTTTTGTAAAGGTGATTAGCTGCTTGTTATTTTTGTAAAGGTGATTAGCTGCTTAGGTGATATGAGCTATCATCTCTTCTTGTTTTCTCCTCTAGTGGCATTTTATAATGAGGTTAAAAAAAAAGGAAGAAGATAAAGCCTCTCAGCCAGAAAGAAAGAGGAGGCATGAAAAACAAACTGGCTGTGCAGTCACATGGTTTCATGAGCTTTCTTTGCAGCTGGCTATGGGTTTGATTATCATAAATAACTCAAAATATGCCTCTGAGAAAGCTACTTGCCCTGAGGACGGAGTAGATTAATGCTTAGTTGCAGAAAGTATGGTATCTCAGCCAAAAGCAAGAGACAGGAACTCCTGAGCTATATTCCTGCTTCTAAAAATGACCCTCATCTTGGGCAGGGCGCTTAGCCTGCCTTAGGGATACTATCACATGCTCACAGAGTTACTATGAGATTTCACTGCTGACTTTGAAACTTCTCTGGAAATTAAAATCTCAGCAGCACAGGAAATCAAGTGTCAGTAGCACAAAGCAATGCACATGGAAAATACTAATTATCCATACACCATGAAAACTGGTCCGAACCAGCTGTTGATCAGACACAGGACAGATCTGTGCATTCTTGTGTATATTTTCTGAAAACATTCGTTTAATGCCCAGCAGCAAAGAGAAGATGTACAATATTAAGCTAAATGGTGTGGGCAGCTGTGGCAACTATCTCGGAGAGGCACAGAGCTAGAGAAGACATACAATAAGTGAAAAGTTATAAAGAAAGCCTGACATACGGACTGATTTACATGTAACTAGTAATAAAATGAATAAAATCCTTCAATTTTGAGAAAAATCCTACGGGGACACAGGTCTAGAGAATCCTTGATGGCACAGAAGATGGACAGAAGTATTTTCTCACCCTTTTTCACATACTGGGGGCACCTAATAAAATTATAAAAGTAACTTTTAAAAAAAAATTATTAAAAAACCACCAAGACATAGTGGTTCCATGCAACACGCTTAAACTTTGGAATCCCTTGCAACAACCCGTTGTGAAAGACAAAAGCTTAATTGGATTCAGAAGTGATTAAAGAAATGGGAAGTAGGCCTGCTGGTGATTGTTGAACATCTAGAAGCCCCTAGGTTTTTGGCAACAGAGTGTGCACTCTGGTTTTTTTATATTCTTCTGTAATTATTTGAGCCTGTTTGAGAAAGGGATTTACTGGTCTAAACAGAACTCTTATTTAAACCAGTCTGGCGACTGCTAACAACCAGAGCCTTATTTGCTCCAAATATTTTGGATGCTTATTATCTGCACCTTTAAATATCCTTGAAATCCCTTCTTCCCTCCTGCTTTTGCTTATATCCCACAGCCACATTCAAATGCATACCTACCTGAAAATAGTAGCCAAAGTTCCCCTCTCATGCTTTCCGGAATGCCCTTCAGCACAAGGTCTCTGGTTTTCTCAGTGCGATACATACAGACTCCTTGGCCATATTCAGCAAAGTGAATCTTCCAGGCCTGTTCCTTCAAAAACTCTTTAGCCTAAAAACAAAGGCAGGCAGGCAATACAGATGAAGATTCTCTTTCTAACACTCTGCCCCACTGAAATGCTACATGCTAAAAAGCCTGCAATGTCCTAACTTTCTGAGGGAGCAAGGAATAAATTTGCCACAGTCCAATTCTCTTCTTAGTGGGCTGCCTCCTCCCATTTCCTAGGTGCTGTTAAAAGGGTATCATTCAAACAGTCGTACTTAAGAGCGGGCATACAACCTCTCTTTCATTTACATCCGACTTTGCTTTTTAAGGTAGTAAAGTTGTTTGTACTGGTAAAATGACAGCACGTTCAAAGCCTTATTTCTGTGAAAAATACTGCCTCTTAACTGTCTGTGGCAGAATGAAACTCTTCTGGGTCAGAAACAGGCATTTGAAAAGAAAACATAATTTAACAACTTTTTCAGTAAGGTACAACAATCCAAGGTGTACTTTACCAGCTTGGGGTTGAACTCCTCAGGTGACCTCCGCCGATACATTGTCATCAAAGCTTGAGTTGCTGTGGGAATGCCATTGTCATTGAGATTGAACTGTCGCTCTCCCTCCGACTCAGAGCTGAGGCTTTTATGAGGGCTGGCAGAAATTAAACTACTTGATCTTGTAAACACCTGTAGAAAGCCATCACAAGAAATACAGACATTGGGCTGAGCCAGTCTGGACTTTTTACTTCATTTTACTTCAAAATTTACACACGCTAACAGCTAACAAAAACTGAGCAAATTAAATCACCCAGGTACATTCACAGGCTGAGCATATGACAGCAGAAATTAAACCAGTACAGAATAACGAAATTGTTTCCCATTTCTCAATAGTTCCCCCCCAAGTAACTGAATCTTGTCATTAGAATTGCTGTTTAAGCAGCCCTGGGCAATTAAACCAGCTCCTTTGGTTTCCTGTCAACATCACAGGACTGCTGACTCCCCAGGCAGCTCCTTGATGGTCCAGAATGTGAGATTTATGTATAATATATATTTTTTGTGTGTGTGTATACACATACACGCATTTATATCTGTATATATGTTTATACAGACATACGCAAAATAAATTATTTTGTTCCACTCAAAAAAAAATTACTAGAAAATTCGACTATCAGGTTGTGATTTTAAAGAAAAATGTTTTGAAGAAAAAGGATTTTCTGACTTCTCAAACAGCTTTGAAAATTTATTACAGTAAGATCTCATATAGCAGTTCACACCAAACACCTGAAATTGAAATCAGTAGTCATGTCATTAATTTAATAATACTAGCAACTACTAATTTGTGTTTATAATTCAGTAGGTAGATAAGAGAGATCCATTTTGGGCAAAAGGCAAGACAAAGTTTCAGCATTATACGTATATGCGTATGTGCGCTGGTACACAACTACAAGAACACACTAATTGTATCTCAGCATCAAAGCAGCAAGTAAAAAAACTGACTTAAGAATTATGTGGCAAGCAGGGTAGGGCTACTTGGCACAATACTAAGGTATGGCTTAGTACAGACTTGGAATGCGAGATCTACCTGCATAAAATCAAAATGGTATACCGCAAGAGCCTTTTCTGCTTTGAGATCTGAACTGCTAAACTTTGATGGGTTTAACAGATCTGATGAGCTTGTGATATGAAGCACCTACACTTCACACATAAAACCTAGGAATTCAGCAGAAGCCTTGATATTCAAAGCACCTGAGAAAAGTTTATCTAATCATATCTTTTAAGAAGGATTTACTTTGCATAGGTAAATAGGGAGGTGGTTCAGAATAGGGCAATCTTATGTCCAGGAACAGGGTGGTTTTCTGTTAGTTCAAATGTTCCAAAGTTCACAGCAGTGCACACGCACACTTGTTTGGCTCAGATATTATTTTCTGAAGAGTCAAAGGGTAAGATTTGGCAGCTGAAGTCTTGAATAAAGAGTTTCATATCAATATTAAAATTCCACAATTAAGTTTTGACTTGCACAAGTTGAAAGATATTAAGCAGTATTGCTGAATTAACCAGTTGGTTAACTATGACACTTTCCAACAAGATACACTGTAATTTCAGAATGTGGCAGCAGGAGTTAAGAGTAGCTCTTTCACAGCAATGGTGATTTCCCTTAGGTCTAACATGAGAACAAACAGAAATCCTAATCGCAACATTTTAGCTGTTCAACTTCAGGAAGTTAAAGGCATTAACACAAGACATAACATCACTGTTGTACAAAGGTTTAGTTTTACAAAAACAATGTTTTTTTCTGGCTTCTTGCTTCTCACACCAGTTAAAATACCCTTCTTCGAGCAAACAACTCATGTTCCTCCACATACCTCATCATCTGAGCTGATATAGCTTCCAGAAATATTTTTTTCCAAGTATATTTTTGAAGTGGTTTGCTGCAGAAAGTCTGAGATCCTCTGCACAAGAAAGTCTCTGTCTTTCAAGTTGGCAAAGAGGAACGTCATTCTGTTTTTTGTGCTGATTGATAACGGGCTGGGCAGCACACTGGAGCTGTCTGCCTTTTCCACTATTGTCACCTAGGGAGAAACAGTAGATACAGCTTAAGATCTTTAATCAACAAAGTTACTTGGTCTAATAAACCATCTTAATACAATAAAGCCATGTCCCCTCCCCTTATATCGAATCACTATGGACATCCCTCTGCAGAAAACCAGGATTTGGATACAAGGACTTACAATCTGAAATATGAAGACTCTCATCCCTCAAACAACTGGCTTCAGTACATTCTCCAGCAAAACTCTTTTGTACTGCTTAGCTTATTTTACTTGGGCTTTATTTTAAAAGAATCGGTAAGGCAGAATTTCTTCTGTGGGATACAGATCTATTCTATGAGCTTTTTTGTAGGACCTTTGAATCCCTCTCCTGCTCCCAAACACCAGTGCAGGCTGAATCAACAGACGCTTCTGCTTACTTTTTGTTGCCAATATATTGAATAAGCCGGTTTTGGGATAACACCCCTATTCTACCATATTATAGCTGCATACTACGATAACAACAGTTATTGCAACTGTATTTGCACAGTACACAGAAACCTGCAACAAAGGGAAACCCCAGACCCTGTGAGGCGGAGGTTTCTGTTTGGCCTTCAGCTGCTTGTGCAATGGTCACTGATCTAACTGAACTCCAACCTGTAAACAGTACTCACACCACAATCTACTGAGTACAGGGCAACCGTTCCCTGAGCTTTTGGTAAAGCACCTTAACACAAAGAAGCCTCAGGGATAAGTCCTACACTGGGGATGAATTACGGAACAGCTGTGTGTGCAAAACATTACCAACTACTAGCCTTAGAAACAAACCAACCAGCCAAGTCTGTGCAGCTCATACATGGAACATATATTTTTTGCCAATTGTAAGTACTTTTAACCACTGCTTTTCTGGCTTTAAACAATTTCCTAGGTAATGAAAATTGTCTTACTGCCTTCACAATAGCAGAGGGCACATTTCAGTTTACTAGGACCTTTACTTTTGCTTTTTTTTTAACCCTTTTAAAAATAGAGATCAATAGAAAGATATTAGTACTGTAATATTAACATCTCTAGCTAAGATGACATGATAACCATTTTTCACACCACATTTTCCTTGAAGACATATTTAAAGACTGCAATGCACAGCCCAGGTGCTACATCCGTTCTCTATCCTTCCAACTTGCTCTTATTTTTCTGTTAACTACAAGTCTATTAGTTATTCATTACCTTGAAGGACTTTCACTAATAGCATCTTAATATTAGCTAAAACATATTCTTTCAGGTATTTCTTTCTCTTAAAGCTTTAGAGCTGCTTTGAATCCCATGCTGCTGCAGCTGTGGTCATCAGCAGCAGTTGCTGAAAAGAGGTCCTGTTAAATGCAGACTTCGTTCTCCTCCTCCACCACTTTATCTGGAGGCCCATTGTTCCCTTGGAGTTTCAGACAAACAGTGCAACCATAATCAAATGTCTCTTCTCAGCTAACCAAAGTAATTGCAACACATTGTGGAGAAGCTGTACTTCAAAGTTCCCAAACACATACCACTTGGTTTTACTCTTAGTGATTTGTGGGGGAGAAGAGTGCTTTGAAATGTTCCTTGATTCTGCAGTCAAGTCAAGCTGTCCTTGGTTACATCAGCTTTGCTACTATTTCCAAGACTTACTTTATACATTTTTCCATTAACCCACAAATCAAGTCAATCATAAAAAACCTCCCCAACATAATTTTTTTATTGCATCAAACAAATTCTTTTTACCAAACATCTGCTCTAAGCAGCCAGCTTTAAAAAGGAAAGCATACCAATTTGTAAAATGCTGAGAAATATTTTCCATAAACAGGAATAAATGATGGCAAGTCTGTGTGAAGAAACAATTCAAATCCTTAGAATTATGAAATTTTTACATCTGACTACAGAAAATCTCCAACAGATTCTTTAATAGAAGTTCCACTAATCGATCAAGGAAGTTTTAGCATTCTTTCCTCCCTACAAGGCATGAAAAACGTACCATGGGGCTGTAAATCAGAATTTAAATTAAGGGAGAGGATGGACTCATGAGGGTTGTAGAAACTGACAGAGTAAACTCCCTGTGAATTTTACTAACAGGAACTTTGAACTAAGATATACAGTCATTAAATAATACTTAGAACACATCAGAACAGTATGCTTACAAGAAATTAAAGGGATGAAGAGAGATTTTTTTCTGCAATCATGAAAAAAAAAGCTAGGATGCAATTTCTAATAGAATATTGCTTTATTATTTGCCCTATAAATTTAGAAATACAAATATTTACCTCTCGAAGAGGGATAATAAGGCTGCACAAGTTCTCCTCTTTACTAGTAAAGCAAATGTAGTTCGTAGAAACAAACATCTGACCCAAAATATGCATTTTGTTGAATGGAGTCCAGAGAGTACAGTCAGTGTGTCCATCTAATTTCTCATCCTTAGGAAGTCGGAACAATGCACGGTATCTCTCACTCTTTGCTCTGGCATCAAGATCCCTAAAACAGCCCACAGAAAGCTTTTCTTGTTTAAAAACATACATAATGCATTTTAAGATATATTTTATACGAATCATTGCAAGTTACCAGCAACATACAACTCAGTTAAGCACTGAGTGTACACAGCAAAACAGTGAAAATAGTTTGCATACAGGAGATGTACAGTCAGTCTCCACTGCCGGAAGATTCTAAAACTACACAAGAAAAAAATAAAAAAATTCAGTCATGAATGGCTCAGATTGATCCTGACTTCTCAGAAGGGACAGGCTGGGTGATCTTTTCACCTTCAGCCCAAGTACTTGCTGAGAATATATACAGCGAATCCATTTATTATTAAACAATGCATGACCCCGACCCCATGTAATATTACACCAGAAACTTGTCTCCGAGGCTCATTTATTAGCACGATGGAATCCTTAGGGCTAGAGTTTGTTAACAATTTCAAGACTTAGTGTTGATAGTGCATTCAGTACAAAACACTGAATAGTTAGAAAGACAAACCTAAGCGATGTAATGCATGTCAGATGTCACTAAGTAATAAGAAATATGAACGAGCACCGGTTACAATTCCGTATTGTTCACTAACATGATCAAGATATAAAATAATGAAAAATTAACAGGAAACTATCAGATTGTAGCAGGCATCTATAAAAGAAGCAGAAATATTTTCCAGACCAATTTTTCATTCCTTAGAATTTTATGTCATTTTTTCGCATCCGTTACCTAAAATAAGTTCTAGATAGAATTCATCATCTAGACTAATTTTTCCAATTCCAGTTACAGGACCAAGTATGAATCACAGGCACATTTATAAATAACACTTAAATCACTTTATTACTTTCCCCTAGTAACATAAAAGGGCCTTAAAACAGATACCTCATGCAGCTAGTGTTGAGAGGTACAGTAAAGAACTTCTGAACAAATGAGAATTTGGCTCAAGTACGTTTCTTTTATTTATTTATTTTTAACATGTTCATATTCAAATATTTTCCCTTTCCTATTTCAACAGGAGACCAAATAATTATATTTAAATAATTATTCACATTTTGCCACTGCTGGAATCAATCACTCCTTTTGGAATAACAGTAAACGGCAGCAACATTAGAAAACTTTTGGACAAAATGCTCCAAGTAAATGGACCGAGGAGAGACAAATGACTAAGAGCCAGCGCTACCTACCGTTTTAGTGCAGATACTTTTTTGGGGGATTTCTTTTTCAGCTTGGGTAACGACCTGTCTTGTTCAAATCCTTCATTGTCCAAAAGCTGTCGCATAGCTATATTGGCAAGCTGTTCCATTAGTTTAAATGTCTCACTGATATTAAGGAAAACTGAGAAGAAATGCTCACTTGACCTTGTGCTCACTTTGATCATATCAGGAAAGAGCAGTGTAGCATTCTTCTCAAGTTGAGTGATATCGACCCAGCGGATAACTAACTTTGCTGAACAGAAGCAAACAAACAAAAAAAAAGAGTCAGTACAAAAATTAGCATATTCAAAAGCATTTATCTTCCTCTTCCTATAAAAAGTATTCAGCTTAAATTTTCTTGCATCTTGAAAAGCTGGGAGGACAGCATAAATACACCCAGCTTGTACAAATGAACTGTGATCACTTGACAAACAGCAGATAAAAGGGTTTACATATCGTTTACTTCTGTAAGGAACACCACACAAAAGCATTACAAAGCTAGGTGGGGTGAAATAAATTATCATTGCCACAGCACTTGCTCAGACTCTGATGTCCTCTTTTCCTATGGAAGCAAAGAAACACAGTCTGAACACATCAGATAGCCTTGTGTTATTTTAATACATTAAAAAGTTTCAAACATTACAGTAATGACAGATCCTTGACTTTTCTTCCAACACCATTACAAGTTAGGATATTGTCCTTAAAACAGGGACTAAATCTACATTTCTTTTTGTCAAAAAAACCAACCAAACAAAAAATTCCAGTCATTCACTAGGGCATGTATACACAGCTAAATAGAAAGATCTGGCCCATAACCAAGTACCACAGACTTGCCCACCTCCACCCTGCTAGAGCAGGCTGGTTGCATCCACACTACATAGTTCTTGATCCCGGGTCTCCTCTAAGCCATTTGTGATGTTCTTGTGTTGTAAAAGAATAAATGTGGCATTTGAGATCGCAAAGTCTGCCAGAGTAATACTGGAGGATTGTATACGAGCAGCAGGTGCCAAAACTGGTGTGATCTCATCCCTATTCCCTTTTGGGCAGAGTCCCTGAAGTGAACCATGCCTCTAACTGATGCCCAGGTATTGTTTTACCGAGAACTACTTTGAGAAACACAAAACACACAGTTATGCAGCGTAACAATCAGGGAATTTCTCCCTGCTCCTCTTCTCCTCAGCAGTGTCTCTGCACCCCCAGCGGTTCAGCACATAAACAGTAACAAACTACAGAAACTTTTCTATCAATTCTTAGCTGCACAGACCATCATTCCACTGTAAAACATACCTTCTCTGCCCATGAGGAAAGAATAAAAGCAAAGGTGATTAATGCTGAGATACACCCAGCCCTGCCGGGGAACCTTTCCCTTCCAGTAACTGCAGGAGTAGTAGTTCACCAATTTCTCTTCTTCCGGCATCCCAAATAGCTTGTGAAATTTCACTATGGCTTCCTTAAATTTTTCTGTATCGTCATCCTCCTTGATGCCATTGATTTTGTTGTACTCAGCAATGATGCCCTAGTCGGGAGTGGAAGAAGTACACAGCACGTTAGTTCCCACGGGGTATCAGACATCCTTATTTACCATTGCTGTGTGTCTGGGCCAGAGGCCACAACAGTTACTGCTATGTCAAGAAAGTCTTTTAATTATCCTTTAATACTTCTGCTCCTTCTTTTACTTATACAGTTATTTACTTTATTCAAGGCTGACTTTCTGATGACCTTGCTCCCTACCATGCCTATCTCAAAAGCAACCAAACACCAACCGCTTTGCCAGCACCCTGCTTTAAATTAACCAGCCTGTCTCAAATATCCTTAACTACTCTGTAAAACACCTAGAAGTTGTAAAATTTTCCCCTTCCATGTAAATATGCTCCCTGGAGACAGGGATAGAAATTCACCAGAAAATTTTCTTCTAGAAAGAAAGGAGAAAAAGTCAAAGGAAAAAAGGCTCTGTTATTCATTAGGGAAAATATCAAACAACTTTTATGATCCCTCTTAGCAGATCTTGAGCAAGAGAGAAGAGCAAAAGGAAAAAAAAATAAATCTCCTATTAGCTTAACTGGCAGGACAGAAAAATCATTCATACTTTCAGGTGCAGAATACCTTCATCAAATTTGAAGTGGCATTCTGGTGAAAAGCTGCTTTTTGATACCTCAGTTCTTTCTGTTCTATACAGAAGTTCTGGTCTACTCACGTATTTTCCCAATCTCTTATAAATCTTCTCTATTGTCTTCTATATTAAAGTTATAAAACAGAAAGTTACTTCTTGCCTTCAAATTGCTCCATGTACATGGAAAGCAGAGTATAAGACAGTGAACCAGTATTCACATTTAATATTTGTCCAGCTCTAAAAAGTAACGATTTCCTCAAAGGACTGTAATTCACAAGACACATGTTTTCTCACAGAAGGTATTTCCATGATCATCTAGAGCCCTTATAACTGATTCAGTAGTAAAACACAAACAAGTAGGGGATTCTTAAGGCAGCTGACTTACTACATGAAATGTTAAGAGAGGAACAAGACAAAGCCAATGCTTAGAATATACACCAATTACATAGAGTAATTTTGCTTACAATTAATCTTTTACCAAATATTTATTTGTAGTGTAGATAAAGCACTTTTTACCAATATAGCTACTATCTTTCCTACAAGGAGAAAAAGAAAGCCTGGTAAAACCAACAAAAAAAAGCTACAACCAAAACCAAGCAAACAAAACATAATCAATCAGTTACCAATCTCTAACACCTCTATGAAGTGTAAATGCTAACACTACAGGATTTAACTACACAGAAGAGGGTAAGGAGACATTATATGATGAGTGCATAAAAAAAAATTATCTTTGCACTGGAAAAGCCATTGTATAGAAAACTGTTAAAGTTTAAGACAGATGAAACAGTACAATTTATTTTGGAACATATAATGTTTGCAGCCATGCCTATATATTTTTTTTAATGACACTTCTGTAGTTATGTGCGTTAAAACTAGTTTCCCTACGTTTTACACACACGTTGCTACTTAGAATCTCGTTTTCCTTCAAAATGGTGGAGCAGCCTAGGGACCACCAGGTCAAATTTGTTTAGAATTCCCATCAGTTTTACTTCCAGAGTCACATTTATCATTAACGACATTTTTAATAATATATTTAACTACCTGTATTTTTCCTCTGACAAATGTATTTATGTCATTCTCATTTTCAAAGATTGAAAGAGTTTGCAACAAATTCTGTTCAAGCCATTCCCAGTGTTCAGTGATTTCCTTCCTTGAGCAACCTGTATATTAAAAAACAACCAAAAAGTCACAAAATAAATAATTCACCAATGTCAATGTCCTCTTACTCACAAACAAAAGACACTAATAAAAGTTGCCAGTAACTACGGATGCAGTATTTCACCAGGTGCTGCGTCCCTCATAATAAATAGGTAGCAATCTTCCAAATTATTCGGTGAGAAGCTCAAGCTACCCTACATCACTATCATGAGCTAAACCCCCTACATTTAGAATTCTAACCACAATAATGACACCAAGCTGTACAACGTCATATTAAAGAGTTAGCGAAGGTATTACCTGCATCTGGTAGCAACTAACAAAAAACCCCCAACAGCTGTATATTCTACCATTGGTTCCTAATTCTTTGCCGTTATCTGCATCTATAAATTACAAAACAATGATAAAATTTCAAGATTGAAAGCTGCAAAGGATCATTGTCCTGACAAGTCTATTGTAATGTCTCTTCCTCAAAAGAAGAGTACTGAAAGACCTCTAAGAAAGCTGCACCTTTTTAGGGGAAGAGGGTTGTCAGAGGTGGTTTACTTTTAATGACAGAAGAATAAACTAAACTTCGATGACCCTAGTTTGCTTAGGAGACCAAAAGTGGTCAAGTGAGATACTGATACTGAGGAATCAGCATACATATAGCCTACAAAGTAGCACAGAACAGAGAAGAAAAAGCTTGTTGTATGAACTAGTTTATGTATGCAATTTTTTTGCTTCTATTTCACTTGATGTGGATTGTAATAAATATAACTTCCATTTTGAACCCATTCTCAGCATATTGCAGAATAAAGTTGTCAGCGCTTTTCAGGATCGATGTGTCCGTCCTGAAAACAGAATAAATTCAAGCACTCTCAAAAGAATTGTTCTCCCCCAAAAATGATGTTGAGGGAATTATGTCAAAAACGTGACTTTTAAGTAATTTTAGTAAACAAAACATTATATGTCCACATAGGAACATCTGTACCTGAAGCTGGATTACAAGTATCTTAGTGCAGGTAGGAAATAGCATCAATACTGTGTCATGTTTTTGTTCAAATCACAGATTCGCCTCGTTTTACTCAGAACTAGCAAGTAAATGTACCTACCACTAACTAATGCCTACAGAACCCAAGAAAGCCAAGGGTCTCATGTGAAGTAGCCATCAGAAAGAGGTTAAATTACAACAAGCTGTTGCTAATAACTTCTTCAGCTTCACTACAGGCACAAATTGTCACAAGTTTGCACATAAGTGTTTCCATGGTTTGTAGAAGAACTCAATGCATCTTAGAGACATACCAATCATTTTTCCTGTTGTTCAGCAAAAAATGCTGGGGAAAAGATATTCTTTCTACAGTATACAATCAGAGTTTTACACAACTCCAATGAAAGCAACAGAATGCAATATTCTATGCAATTTCCAGGGGAATTTCACAATTCAAGCTGTAGTATGGATACATAAATCATGTTGCAGAATAGCCTGCATAGATAACCAATATGTCAGAACCACAAGTGATCATCACTGATGTTTCTCCTTAAAACTACTGGATGCAATCAGCACTTTCTGGAACTCAGGAGGTGGTCTGAAGACTAATTTATTTCTTCCTGGCTTTTACACTGCTGTAAAAAGCAATGATGAGATACATGAGCTATGTATATAAAACTAGATTGTCATCAGAAAAATCACTCATCTCTTGAAGAGCAGTGACAAGCGGTGCAGACACACTATCATAATGAACTGTTTCTTAAAGCTATCTATTTCTTGTTTGCGGTTCATCAATTACTTTTCATCGCTTCTTTTCAAACAGCTTTCGTTGATTATTCTCAGCCTGTAACACGCCATCTCATTGTTTCCACTGCTTTTTGTTTCCATTATCTTACTGCTTACTCTCTCAGTTTCATCTACAGCAGATCATGCAATACAGGCCAAAACCCACACCCCAGCTCTCATCAATTTATCACCACAATCTAGAATTTTCTCTTTGCTTTGTTCACTCACGATTAAAAAACACTTTTGCTACATTGTTTTAATCTACAGGTCTGTTTTAACTCTACTACTGGCAAGTCATTGCCTATCTTAGCATATTAGAAGCATTGACCATTTTACCGTCATTGGCCTTTTAGGTAAATTAAGCAATATCTCTAACTCTTGGGGAAGGGGTAAAAAAACCCCCAAACATTTCACAGGTAAACTACTGCACTTTGGAATACAGAGCCCTCAAGACTTGCAGGAAATAAAAGGGAAAATAGCTACAACGCATACAGTGGGCTACTAATCACTCCTTCCTCTCCTTCAAATGGTACGCTCAGCTTACGGTGTGCTTCGTGGCTGAAATGGTGTAATGCCATACCAATATTCAGTACTCAGGTGACAGCTAGAGTTGCACTACCTTCCCGGTTTCCATTTCAAGGGAAGCCAGGTGCCCCATCTGGGTAGTTTGGTGGCTATAACTCAGATACTCCTACTACACTCTTTAGAGATACCTCCTTACCCAGGAATTCTGCACTTTATAAGTGAGCTATGGAGAACATCATGCAAGGAGGAAAGATGGATACCAGACTGCTTGTCTGGAACAACTCTGGGAGATGAAGGGTGGGAAAATAACAGAGGCTTCTGTCCCTGCTCCACAGCCACTTCTGGTTTTACTCATTGTGCGTAACACATACACAGGTACTGGCATTCAAGGTCCAAATATTCGAAGCTCTGGAGCTTCTTAATTTAACCACTGGAGCAGGTTTTCATCCTGACCCATTTATTTGTCCTGAGATGACTGTGCTCAGCAGGCAGGATGCTCTATTAGTTAGCAGTATCCAGGAAGAATAAAAATCCACATGTCAGTATGTTTGTCCTTACCACAGGCAATAGTCCAATAGACCAAGGAGTCTGGTGCTTGGTAGAGGATTCGATATGGTGCCACTCTGGCACTGGAGTCCAACACGACATCAAGAGTACCCACAAGGAGACCTATGGAACAGGAAATTCTGATGAACACGCAGTGATGGATCACCCAAGATCCCACAGGAGGGGACTCTGTAGCCCGTGTCCCCTTCCATTTCACCCTCCACAGAAAAATGTAGACCTAGACTTGTTGCCTCATGTTGTAAAGAGGGAAAGTGACTCAACAGGGAACAGTCTTCCATTTCAACAAGTCTTCAACTCTTATATATACATCAATTCTAGCATAAAGGCAAACAAACTGAAGCAAAGCAGAAGGTAGTTGTTTTATAAAACTATGCTTTATAAAATGGACACAGACCACAACAAAAAACCCATCAGCACAACACCAACAAAAGACCCTGGACAATATGCCCTAAAAAGGTTCAAAGCTCTAACATAACCTAGGAAAAACAAAGGCTTCCAGAAAAAAAATAATTATGCTACTTAATGGTCTGATTCTTTAGGGTAGAAAGGATCAAAATGCCTAACAGTCAAGTTGTTTTTCCATGGAAAGGATACTGATGAAAGACAAAGCCATACTGTTTTCCTGAAGTAGCTTTGAAAATTCTTTGGTACTGAAGGGGCTACCAGCAGTTGCAGACCAAATGCTAACAATAATTCCTAACCATATTTCCACAAATTCTAGATCCTATTTTAATAAGAAATTACACATAAACCAAAACACTAACCTGCCCAAACCCTTTCCCACAAGAAGTCCTAATTATTTTAAAAGATGTAAGTTTTGACCCTTTTCAACTCCACAAAGAATTTTCGTCTCCTCTTGCAGAGGTGTCAGATTTAAATTGTCACGTTTACGTTTTCAGCAAATTCATATATTGAAAACAGGTGGATGAAACGTCAAAGATTTTTTTCTGCAAGTATTTATTGGGGTAGAAATTAGGTTTTTTTAAAAAACACTCCTGCTAAAATAATCTTCTCCTTTCAGGTGGCTGTTTTCATCTTTTACTGTCATAGCTTTATTAGTTCCTCATTCTGCACTGTCATAACTGGTACAGGAGACTGCTTCCCTCACTGTTCTTCTTTCGGATTTGATTTATGTGTCACAAAGATATAAAAGCACTACCCATTTTCCATCTTAGTTGATCCCTTAAATCCGAACTGAAACTGATAATTGGAAATACCCCGCCTATCAGTGATTTTGTACTCCCCCATTCTGTTTTTAATTTTTATTTTGTACTATACCGACCTTTGTAGGCCAGATCAAATGTTATCTCTTCCTGCCTGATACATTAATATCCACCACTTTTTAATCCAAGAATTCTGAAATACATGAGAAACGAGTCTGGACACAACAACAGGTCATTCACTAACAAGCAGCGTTAGAGAGCTGTCCACAGACTATGGGATATGAACACAAAATGTTAATGTAAAACATCTCAGTGTTCATTAGTTTAACTAGCTTTAGTTGTTCCTGTTGCTGCCTTAAACCCTCATCATTCCTGCATTTTGATTACTGGTGTACAAGCTGCCTCTGATCAATCCTCCACCAGACCTCCCAGATACTTTCAAGCTCAGCAGACTAAAGTAGGTTATCATGTTCTTTATACATTTTTTCTGTTACATACACTCTCCATTCTAGCATCACAAAACCAGTATGGCCCTGGTCCAGAAAGCACACGTGTGCACATTTCACAGCTACTACTGAGCTCAAGAGTATTGCTCAACTGCACTGCGGACCAAGCCAGACACTACCCTGCGTTAATCATCTGGGTTTGCTGCAAACATGTAGTAGGGCTTATGCCAAAGATTCCTCATGCTTTGCAGTTTCACGTGTCTACTGACAGTACATGCAATAGACATGATGTAATATCTAAATAAAGTTGTATGCTGGCCAAACGTAGTCTTCTCTGAGGTACAGCTACACTGTTAAGTCCTTGTAATCTTTAAAAATATGCTTGTTTCTTTCCTCCTGCTGTATTTCCAAATCTGTTGATGTGTGGGTGGTCCTACCAACCAATTCTGCCTCTAATTCTAGGAGGGCACTGCAGCTGTAAAACCCAGGATACACAGCTAAAGCCAGAGAGCCAGAACAAACCTACTGACTCGTGCAGCAACATCAAGTTAAGAGGAGCTTCCCATCCTACCTTCTTCTCCCTGAGATATTGGAGATAGAAGGAGAGGAACATCCCCCTGCTCCACCAAACAGACACAATGTAGGACAAAGCAGTGTATTCAAGAAATGTGGAGACCGCAATAAAAACAAACAACAACAACAACCACCCAACACCAAAACAGCTAGCCACCACTGAAACAAGAGATGGGACATAAGTAAGGAAAATAAACAATATTTTCTACTGGTACAGTAAGCGGGAGCTGCCCAGTGCCTTTCCAGCACTGGAAACGGGTTGTAGAAATATCCATGCAGTCAGATTAAAGGAAAAAATTCACAGAACTCCAGAAGACCCCACAGAAATTCAAAGTCTAGCTTACCAAGATAATTGCAACAGACAGTTTATCGGTAAAATTTTACTTAATATCATGAAATAGCTGTTTTGATAGATAATACATGTATATTTAAAAAATACTTTACATGTACTTATATACATTAAAGCCAATTAATATTTACTCTTGCAACCATACAACTACCCCTGATTGCTGTCCTTGGGGAACTGTTTCAATCTGCACTGTAGGTCAGCGCTGGGGTTTTTTAGGTTTGGGTGGGGTTTTTTGTTTTTGTTTGTTTAGTTTTGGGGTTGTGGTGGGTTTTTTTTGTTTTGGTTTTTTTTTTGTAATACAGACATGTGATGCAACCAGAATGAAATCACAGCAGTTCAAACTGGTAATCTCTCTGAGGAATTTCTACATCAAGTGATCATATTTTTTTTTTTAGTTACTTTACTACTGTTCATTAATTCTTCATACAGCAAGTACCTTATAAGAAATAAGTAACCAAAAGTTTCTATAGAAACAGAACAGGCAACTAAGAATCATATTCCTTAGATTAGACTGGTCTTTGGCCAAGAGCCAGTGAATCACCCAGGCATCAAATCATGTGACTGTACTGATTGCAATTTTTTTCCCCATTATTTCATCAGGTTTCTGATTACACAGTGAAATAAGGGAAGAAATACCCAATGTAAGAATACTCCATCTGCAAGCCCTTGTTCAAGCCAGCAGTGCTCATGAGCAAAGGTTTAAAGCCCATGTTGAAGTTTGTGGGATTAGAGTCTGGCTAAGTGAGGACAGACCCGATCCCGAAGGCACTCAAGCACAAGTAACCTTACAGCAAGGAACAGTCCCATCAGACAGAGGCCAAATGTCTAGAGTGACCATACCTAAATATGGGGGCAGGAGGGGAAAAGGGAGGGATAATGCCTTCACTTTGTTTGATACAGCTTTCTGAGCAAAGTCAGCTTCCTCTTTTGCAAACCTTAACTCTAAAGCAAAGGTCCAGAACGTTGTCCAGTATTTTCTTTCTCTTCTGTAAAATATAGGTATCAGCAGAAGAACAGCAGTGAAATGTAATGTGTGGAAGCAGGGAATACAAAGCCACAACTGGCGAGGGGGCCTGGGCAATCGCTCTCGCATCATGTTACTGGAAGGACGTAGAATGCACTAGAGGGTATTACTGGAAAGGGGTTCCCTTACCTGATGCAATTTATGCTGACGGAAGAAATCATACTGCACTTACTTATCTGACCACCGTGCCTCACATTCAGTTGTGAGCTGGAGAGGGGAGCCCATATGAGCCCAATCTAGCCCATAGATTGCACAAAGTATACAGATTAGTAGTCTGTATTCATGCACTAAATTATGTATCCTTACACCAGGCAACCAGTTTTCTAACTGTTTTTTTCTAGAAGGGATTATGAACACATGAAGCCTGATCTCCTGCTTAACACAGACCTCCTTTAAGCAAAATTATTTCTATCTGACCAAAGGGTATTTTCCAGAAAGGTAGGTCTTGATTTGAAATCTAAGCCAATTGATTCAGCCAGTTAAGACTCTTCCAAGCACCACTGCACCCTCTGCTCTTTGGAGACCAGCATTTCACATGACTTATAGTCCAGACTGACTGCAAATTGCCCACAAATGGTAATGAAATCAATGGATGACCTGCAGTAGAATCAACTTGGTACATTGTAAGTTACCACCACTGAAAACACACAGACTTTAGAGTACATGGACTCAAATCCCTGCAATAAGTCAGGATGTTCTCAGCTGTTTGGATACCCATGGCACAGATCTTTGCTGCAGGAATATTTCTCACTCTTTCTTTCTTTTAAAATATATCGAGTGATTATTTTTTTTTTTGGTCTTTCATAAGAATTTGCAAGTTTCTTTGAAAAACACCAATTACAGGTGGTTTTAAAGAAAAACCAAATTTATGCAGCTTAGACATGAACAATCTTTTTTATTACAAAGGGATTTTCTTACTGACAAACAGTAACAAGTCAGGCTTTGATTTAAATACCACACACAAAGATCAAGTAGTCTTTATCAGCTTTCTACAGTCCCCCGACAGCAATCTTACGATTATGTTTGTGAATCTGTGGTGTTTTATCTGCTAAAATACACAGACTTCTCAAACTCAATTGGATTACATATTCAAGAGTGAAGACCCAGATTATATATTACTTCTAGCACACATTATTAAAACACTGAAGCCAATTTATTTACTGTTTATGCACGATAATAAATAGTGACGCTTCAGACCTTAAAAATTACCAGCAGCCATGGCTCTGTGGCACAGCAAACACTATCAAAAAGCTCAGGGCAATACTGGTGCCACCTGTCACCCCGCTTAAACCATGCAGTCCTCAGACTCGAGGTGCTTTCAGCGCACACCAGTGATAGATCCATTCTTCAGTGTCACAGGCAACTTGCATCCAACCTTGCCTAGAGCAGGAAGGAGGCCACTCCGCAGTTGGTACCACTGCTGTGCCTGATGCTGCCGCCCAGGGACACCCTGCCCTCCTCCAGTGTGCCAGACAAGCAGCATGTGTTACTCACTTGGCTCCCAAGAACCGAGCCCTCCCATGCCACATCCTACTCCCAGCTCTACACTAATCTACAGCCTGAGTCTCTTGCGACACCTTCTGTGAAGAAATCTTATCTTTAAAATGCCTGAACAAACAGCATACATCTTTTTATCAAGTATAGCAAATAAAGAAGTATACCCTGCAAAAGAGCTAACATTTAATACCAGTCAGCCTGTGACTCTTGTAGTCATGCTCACGAGCTATCACTCAAAATAGTCCCATGGATGTCGGCAGCCTATTTGTGTATGAGCTCAACACTGCAACCAGAAAAACTTGCAATGTCACATGTGTCATTTGTAAGAATTTTTCGAAACAGGCATCGTGACATTCCAACACTGAATGAAACACACACTGCTTAAACGGTTCCCAGCAGTTAAAGTGTGCTGACGGCCCCTTCTCTTTCCCCTAAGGCAGGATGGAGACATACTGAGCTCTGGTCATAAACCTGAAACAGCCAAAGGGCCTATTTGGATTGCAGATGTCAGCTGATTTCTGAGAAAGCCTCAATCAATAGTATCAACTTAAGTCACACTTGCACCCTGAGCATCCAGTTTTATATTGATTTCCTGGAGAATGAACAAACTGTTCCTATAGTTTAAGTGTTATTTCCTGGACTATGAAAACAATAACCCAGAACAACACATCGCTAAAACATACAGTATAAGCTATTGTTTTTCCTAGTAACTATAATGAATCATTACTCTTCCATTCTTTCTCAAGGCAGTCCACGTGTTTATGTGATTAGCTCTCATTCGGTATTACAGGATGAGGTCATCCAATAACTTCTTTGTCAAAACTCAGCCTAGAGCAACAATCTGAATTCCATAGGTAATATTACGGACAAATCTTCAAGGGGTGTGTGCATGTGTGTAAATTCTATTTGGTTTTGTTTCATGGGAGAGCCTAAATGAATAATAAATATTATACACCACTCAAAAATAATTACGATGTTAAGCTTCCAATCCTGATACCAGTATTCACCAAAGTATGAAAATAACCTCTCCATTGTGAACACCACCCTTGGAACTTTATGAAGGGTTATACGGTTTCATTTTATAGGTGCTCATTCATATAAACAAAAGCAAAATAACCTCTAAATACTTTTTTACAACTGTCTTCCCACGTGGGTTATATAGCACTGGTTTATATGGACATGAAATGTGGTATCAAGAAAAACAGATTTTTTTCTCCAAAACAAAGGCCTAAGAAATGTGAAATCTTCCCCAACACCTGCCTCTGTTGCTCTCTACCCATGCAGTTTTACAGAGCACTGATTTGCCCAGTCACCGTTTCCTTTCCACACAAGTTTTCAAACACGTTCAGTGAAACTGAGTTTGAGGAAGTTCTGTTGCTCTACTGACATTTAGCAAGACAAGCAGCAAAAACAGTATTTTCTTTTTCGGTCTTCAGGCTGATGAGTACAAGTGAGAGATGACTGAAAACCTAACCACTAAAAGGTCAGGAAGGATCAATGGCATGATCTGACTTGACTATTGCAGCACAAAGCAGTAACAAAGGATAAAGCTTTCATCCACCCTTCAAGTTTAACAATTGTGACTGAATTAGATTATCTTCCAAATATCTTAATTTAAAAGTGATCGGCAACTGAACATCTACCAGAGTACTCAAGGTGTCCAAACAACTCATGACCACACCTGTAAAAATCTGTAACTTAAACCTAAGTCTGACTGGGTTTAGACTTTTAACCCTTACAACTTTTTGCAACTTCATCTGCTAAGCTGAAGGACCCTAGTCATTGTAAGATGTAAACACATTTGTCAGTGTTATCTACTAAGCGACATTTAAAATGTTTTAGGGTTGTAAAACTTGGCTGTTTTTCTCTTCAACAGAGAGGAAACTAGAACGTGCATTACAACCTATATCGCTACCTGTAGATACATACACACAGAGTAAAGGAATTTCCACTGAGGCCCAGTTTGCAGATGACGAAACATCCAGGCACAGAAACTCACACAATAATACATCCAAATAATAAGCTTCCAGAAATAAACCCACTAGAACTGTCCTGAAACAAAAAACCCTTGCAGAAGTAGGCTGAGTAGAGAGATGATCACTGACAGGATGTATTAGAGAGTTAGAGGTATGTGAAGGCTTACAACACAGGGAAAATTGGTATTTGGACAAAAACCCAAACAAATAATCTCACATGACTGAAGAAAATAAATTTTATACTACATGTCAATCACACCAGAGTGTAAAAGATGATGGAGAAACAGTGAGAAGACTACAGATGGTGTTAACAAATGCTTTCAAGGTATGATACAAATCTTTATTCATAAGTTTGTAAATAAAACCACAAAAAAAAACAAAACAAAAAAAAACCCAAACCACAAAAAACCCAACAAAAAACACCACTTCGGAAAAGCATGATCAACTACCACTGACCAAAACAGCAGGGAAGTCACTGAATGTCACTCAAAAATAGTTGTTTTTTTTTTTAATTATCCCATTCTCTCAGAGTAGTATAAGAAAATTAAAACAGATTTCATCCAAAAAGCAAAATTTATATCAACTACATCTGTATCAACATAAGATTCAGGTAAACTACATAAGATTAAAGAACAAATCAAGTCATTATGAGAAATTGAAGAAAAATAAACAAAACAACCAAGAACGACCACCGCTAAACTAAGAAAAACAATTGTAAACTGCATCTAGTCCACAAAAATCAATGATACAAACGGAGAACTGAAGTGTGCACAGTAAATCCAGCTTGAACTAAGGAACGGTCCTGAAGCACAGCATACAAATACAAGCTAAATCTGAAGAGAAGCAATAGCTTCAGAAAAAAATTCTTCCGATTTTAACTATTCTGACTGATTAGATTTCATTAAGCTATCAGAGGAGGCACTTTATCAGGGAAAGAAATTAGGCTGAGCAGAAAATCCCAAGAACTTTGGCTAACAAAATACTGGAAAACACAGAGGGGAAGCACAAGACAGGACTGTGAGGAAAGAACCAAAAAAACATTAAGAACTTCCTAGCTGAAACAAAAACTGCTTCTGTAGTAGGAATTCATACACCCCTAATGGGAAACTTCAGAAAAAAAGAAGAAATCAGAGATCTGGCCTAGAAAATACTTACAACTTTTCTTTTGAAAAGAAAACAAATGGAAAGATTTTGAAGAAGTCCTCCAGAACCTAAGCCCACCTCAGCACCAGATTTAAAGGCAAACTGCAAACTCACATTACTGAATATCAACAGTGATCAGACATCAGAAATATGATTAGTGATCAAAGAGCGAAAGAAAAGCAAAATTTCAGTCAAATGCTTACAGCCTTTTCTACACCTTGTATTGTCACACTTTAGCAAAGTCAGTGGCAGCAACAGCTCTTGTCCATTACAGGAAAAATCCATACACAGTGTGATACTACGAAGGATAAAAAAAAGTAGAGGTCACGAATGTTAGGGAAGAACAGAGAAAGCTGAATGAGTTCTGCCTATAACGAATATTTACAAGAAGAACAATCATACGAGAATACTTATGGTTTAATTAACTTTCAAAAGCATTTCAGAGTATATAACAGCCCACCTCGTGGAATCTTTTTTAATTCTACAGAACTCTGAACTACTAAAACTGTGGAGGGCCCAAACCTCTGTGAAATACGCCGTATTCTTACAAGGATACGTAACTGGACCATGGAGTGATGGAAATATGGAAACTGATGTCAAGAAGTGCTACTGTCTCTATACGTTTCAGTGTGGGACCAGAGAGTAATACCAAAACCCTGTAAGCAATAAAAACTCTGGTATAATGCAGAAAATTACTAAGAGGCCTAGACATTTACTGCTTACTGTATTGTGATCCTGTGTGATGTTTCCAGCAGGGTTTCATACAAACAGACATCTCAGGAAAACCACCAGGCCATCCTTGAATTCCACTTATCAAGCAATAACATTATGTCAGAAGGCAAAAATGGCAAATGACAGCTCAGAGGCCGTGATGGGTCACACCACTCAAAGTATAAAAGACAAAGTAACATCAAGGAAAGTCTTTCACCAGAAGCATTACAGTACAGAAACCAGAGCTGCACCAAGTAACATCTCAGGCACCGTATCTGTGCAAACCGTGCATGTAAGAACTGGAGATCAAGAGAAGCATTAGGCAGGAAATGAGAAACCTTCCAATTAAGCACCCGCATAGGCATCAACAGAAAGACTGGTGAGTCAACCTGGAGACTCAACCAACAGTTCACCCTAGATACCTGCATGTCCTCTTGAAGTGGAAATCTACTAGTGTGAAGAAGCAAACACACCCACAGCAGATCCTAAGAAGCTCAGCAGCATCAGAGCAGAGGGGTGTAACACCAAATGACAGAGCAGAGAGGAAGAGACTGGTTTCCATCCCATGGACCAAAATGAATATAGAAAAGCTAATGGATAGGCTGACCACTCACGTCAGTTACGTTAATTGCATGTGTTTTGATAAATGCTATATTTCAAGTATCAGAAAGCACATGTTTTCCACTCAAGTTTACCAAGTTTGACATGCAAAATCCTAACTGCTTAAGTCAACAAGGACAGAAAGTGTATGTACCATTCTGTCATCAGGCAGATGATACACTGGCCAAAAGCTTTTCTACGTTTTAAGTATAAACATATCTTCAAGCAACCTCTTCCTCAACTCTCTGAATTGATAAGTTGAGAACAAGATAGCGTCTTATCTCCAAATTTGAGCTACTAATTGTGCTGTCCAGCAAGGCTGCAGAAAGTGTTCTGAGTTAGAACACGGTCACAGTATGAAAAACTATATTAGATTTGACATTGAAGGCTTCCATCAGCCAGCCAAGCTCAGAACCTCTCCTTTCTGCTTTTCCAATGTGAAAATTACACGACAACCCCTTCTGCAAAAATATCTGTGGAGAAAGACAGCATTTCATCAACTCTTTTTATCACCAGAAGTCAGCAAATTTCCACCTGCTCTCTTCTGCTTAAGCATTTGAATCATCTCTGGCAACATCTCATGGACTTACAAATTCATACTGAATCTCTCACACATGCACTGTCCCAGCTGTAAGCATAAATACCCTATCTGCAAAATAATTCACGCCTAAAAACAGTGCTTGCAAACAAAGAACAATTTATTTGCTTTGGGATTCAACGAGATACTGCAATCACATTAAAAAAAAAAGCTTAAAATTTCGTCTCCACTTCACACACAAATGTACACACGCAGGAGCAGCACAGCAGACACAGGCTAATTGTACCACACCCTCAATCTCTCTTCCTGTAAACTCCAAGTGAGTATCTTGCTCTGCCATCAACTATTAGTCGCACTAATTCCTTGCAATATTGTTTACAAATAAGAGAGTTTGGCAAGCATTATCGCAGCAAAACAGAAAGCAATTAGAGATTTTTTTTTAATCTATTTGTTGCATCAGAATCCAAGACATACTTAATAACAGAAAACCACGAGCCTTTTAGTTGTTTATAAACTTTATGACACTTTCAAGATCCTTACATCCATGAAAGTAACATGGTACTGTGCCTAAATGATGGGAGAGATGTGGGTTCATGCTCTCTCCAAACGCCTCTGCTCGGAGAAGGAATCATTTCATACAGGGCAAACCCCCAGACTGCCCAGGGAAGGGAGCTGACAAGCTGGAAGCAGAGTAAGTGTGAAGGAGAGAGGGTTAAAAACATCTGGCACCTTGAAAAAAAAGAAAAAAAACAACTAGTAAGAAGAAAGAAAAGGCCCCCCCCCCCCCTTTTTTTTTTTCCCCAGGAAAACTAAACTCGAGTGTCACACAGAAGCAAAATCAGGCATGGCATTATGCGCAAGGCATGAAATAATTTCATTATGGAGAAATCTCATCAACCATCAAATAGTTTTGAAGTAGAAAAGTACCTTATTTTTGTCTTGTCCTAGAAGATTAATGCAGTGATGCAAGATAATGCAAGTTTGCAGAACAGCTAGGAAAATCCAGTTTAAAATCCCATTTACAAGTCTTTTCCATTTTTCTTTTGTTAAAAAGGAAAACAAAACCCACACAACCCTCCAGTTAAGGCACGCTTACAAAGGGAAGTCACATTGATGTGACTGGTACGGACATAGACGCAATCATTTAAAAGAGTCCAGGCCTTAATTCAGTAGAAAAATGGATCCACACTGCTTAGTAGAAAGCTATGTTACTTAAGTAAACTATTAACAGATACACTTTGTTAGCTGAGATGACTGCTAAGGACTCACTAATTAGGCACTGCGGCTAACTTGTTACAATCTAATAGTAAAATAAATGCAGAAAACGTCTCCAATGTCCAAACACGGATTTAAGAGCGCTTTCTCTGTTCAACCAGTTACATAAATCGAGGCCAAGAGGAGAGAATCAGTGCAAAAAGGGCTGATATTTCACCTCTTCCTCTAAAGCAGCTGATACTCCTCTTCCTGCAAAGGGCTGCTGTACCCAGAGTGGATCCAGGAGAACAGGTAACGCAAGTACTGCTCTTCTGCTTCAACATAAAGCTACTGAGAATTACTTTCACCCACCCCCAAGGCTATATAAACTATTTGTTTTTACACTGAGACACATCAAAAGACCTAAAAGATCGGTCTTCTGGACTTGGCACTGGTGATGGTAACCTCTGTCCACAGCATGGTAGTAAGCGATGGAGGACAGGTGACATGAAGACCCTGGCAGTCACTTTGAAGGTGATCATCAGCCCTCAGCCACATTTTCAGTCACAGCATCCAGCTACACTGCTATCTAGAGAGGTCTGACCCCAGCCTTCCCCCCTCATTCCCATTCACCCATAGGTAAGCACTCTCTTATCCTTCAGCCACGCCAACAAATCTGCATTACAGCGCAGCCCCAACTAAAGTTCTTCTAAGCTTGACATGTTTGCAAATGGAAAGAAGGATGTTACACTTGACTCTCATCAGTTTGCTGGCCAGTTAGTTTAACAGCAAACCTAGCTTCGAGGGCGATGCCAGAGAATCAATGCTTCCCATTGTCCGACCACTGCTTAAGTTACGTAGTGAAGCCATCTCATGTCATCAAGCCCATCATCTCAGCAATTTGAAAGTCAATTGTCATTCTATAATTTAAGACATATAACTTTGAGAGTCAGTAATGAGGGAGTACAAGTCAGCAGAAGCTAGATCACAAAAAAAAAAGTGACAGCTGCATTTACATCCTCTCTTGCATACAGAGATTTGGACCACTCCCACCACAGTGAAAAATCTTGTATACAATATTCCTAGTCAACTTCAAGGACACATATAATCTGGTTCCCCACAGAGCAACCAGGCCAAATTTCATACCATTTTCATGGGTGGATGACTTTTTAGATTGTATCAGAGCAAATTTCAGCATTACATCACTACAGAAAGGGCAATTAAAAAAACAAAACAAAACAAAAAAACAACCAAAACCCAAAAAAACCCCAACCACCCAAAACACCACCACAGAAGGTTCTTTTTTTTGTTTGTTTACTTTTGACCAGATAACCTCCACCTCTGTCATGAGAGCTCTACCATTATCATGTACAGATCTTCCACAGGTTCATCCTAAATGCTATCATTACTGCAAACGCTGCACCCTGTGACCATTTGAGCAGATTTATTCATTCTGAACCCAGGAATTCAGGACCAGCCAGGTCCTTCAACACCTTGCTTTTAACCAGTCTTATCTACAAAGAACAATCCACTAACTTCCTTCACCTGCCTTGGCCCTCAATTGGCAGACCACAGCTGTTAGAACAATTGATGTAAAATTCCAATACTTGTGTGAAAAACAAATAATTGTAAGTTCCACTTATTACTGTGCCTACCAAGGTGGGAGTGGCCTGGACACTCTACATCCTTTTCTTTCTTCCTCTCCCACCTTTTGCTGACCACTGTGTCAAAAACCCACATGCTAAAATGGCAAGGTCTGACAAGTTCCCATACAGCCCTTTAAATACTGCCAGCACTAACAACTTTCTGCATGGTAGTAACGGGTGTTTGTTTAGTTACGGTTCTGGGAACATGCCGAAAAAAGCTACAATTTTTTTCCAGCTGTTCTCCATGCAAACAAAACCCCTAGAAATTCTTTAGCTACTTGTTGCTACTGCCTCAATGCCACAGCAGCTGCAATTCTGTGCAAAGCACAGAAGTTACGGAAAGTTACACAGAACGCAGTTTTCAAAATACAGGTAGGACTTTTGCAGAGAGATTTAGATTAGATATTACAAGGAAATTCTTTACTGTGAGGGTGGTGAGGCACTGGAACAGGTTGCCCAAAGAAGCTGTGGAGGCCCCATCCCTGGAAGCGTTCAAGGCCAGTTGGATGAGGCTTTGGGCAACCTGGTCTAGTGTAGGGTGTCCCTGCCCATGGCAGGGGGGCTGGAACTAGATGATCTTTGAGGTCCCTTCCAACCCAAACCATTCTGTGATTCTAAATCATATTCACTATACA
This sequence comes from Psophia crepitans, assembly GCA_013399095.1. Lineage (NCBI taxonomy): Eukaryota > Metazoa > Chordata > Aves > Gruiformes > Psophiidae > Psophia > Psophia crepitans. The sequence goes on along the minus strand of VWZZ01008172.1, from coordinate 2,074,320 downwards.
AACTGCGTTCATCTACTAAAATAACGGATACAATGCACAAAACCTTAAATCCCAGCGGGAGGAGAAATGCAGAAACAAAGAACTATTTCTGTATTCTAAACTCCTACCAAATACTGCTGGCTTATTTGACCTTCACAAAAAAAGGAATTCACATTTATGAATCCTACTCCCACTCAAGGACTAAATCCTCAAAAGTGATCTCCCCATCTGTACAGTGATATCATCAATCAGATTATTACATATACTACCGCAAGAAAGCTTAGATATACATGTACTATGCAAACAGGTTGAAGAGAAAGCCTCAAATTCTCAAAATGTTTCCCCAACAACCGAGAAACGTTTGGAAAATTGACTGGGCATCGCAAACTCTCTCTAATCCAAAGATAACAAAGTCAGAATGGCAGAAGAATGCCTTATCAGACCACCTATAGTAATATAGGGGAAGAAACCCTTAAGAGGCCAGGGGTAATCCACAAAAAGACAGTCTGCAAAGGATTTCTCAGTAAATACAGCAAGGGTGAACTTTTAAAGCAAGACATGATTTTTATGGATTTTTCCAACATGGTCCATGGCTCAAGAGTACAAAAAATTTTTTAAAAAAAATATTAAAAATCTACAGCCAATGTGGAGCAGCTGCTGGTCCCTTTCTGTGCAAGAACAAGGTGGTTTATCAACATACAACACCGAAGAAGACCGAAGATCTCGGGAGCCTATGTGAAAATGCATTTTACTATGGTGCATTGGTTTAGGTAATTGTTTACAAGTCCGTAGAGCATTTGAAGGCTGAAGAAACACCTGATCTCCTGGTAAATATGCACAGGAGCTTGAACCAGACATAGATGCAGTGCAAATGTTTATTTTGCTCAGTCTGAGGTACTAGTTGCAATGCAAGTGGGTAAGGAAGAAGCCACAGCTTTTCAGAGAACGAGTTTGACTATTTTCTGGCAATTCAAGGAGGACTGGTGGTAATGACATCAGCTCCGGTCTCTCCAGTTTCAGAGACACATATATGTTGCCTAAAAACGATGAAAGGTCTCAACAAACGCATACGCACGGCATCATCGAGACCAAGATGTGCATGACCCAAACACCTACAAACGCGCTTCCAACTGCCAGCAGCCATCTGGGGAACACACTCCACAAGGACATCCCGAGGAACACGGCGAAGCCAAAGCAAATCCGCTCTCGTAGTACGGCTTGGTCTCATCTTCAACAGCATGTGTTAGAGAGCTTCGAAAACAACCCCCCTGAGAACCTGGGCAAGTCACACCCTCATGCATGAAGGCACCGGGCACCGGCGATCATCCGCACACAGCTCCACAGCGCGCAAATCCGCAGGGTAACCGTACCGTCATCCACACGGCCCCGCACCCGGCCGCCGGCACGGCGCCCCAGGCCCCGCCGCCTCAGCCATCAGCC
>VWZZ01008172.1:2053691-2072179 GCA_013399095.1 Psophia crepitans | reverse complement strand
TCGGTACCTGCGGGTGGTGGGGGCTCGGCCGCCCCCCCGCACGCCTCGGGTTGTCCCCGCAGCAGCCATCGCTGGCCCCTGGCGTCATCCCGCAGGGCCGCCGGGGAGGGAGGTGGCTCTGTCCCCCCGTTTCACCGCTCCCGTGGCGCAGAGGAGTCTGTAAAATGGGGTGTTGAGAGAAAGAGCGGGCTCCGGCCGCGGGCTGGAGGCGGTGGGCCTGCCGTGGTGCCGCCGCGCCCGACTGTGCTTTCGGACTGGGCCGCGGCTGCTGCTGCGGGGCCCGCCGGGCCTGCTGCCGGAGCCTGGGGGCAATTTTTGAGGGCCCGACAAGCCCAGAAATAAACCCGCGCGTTTGGCAGGTATGCCAGGCACGCACGGGGGGGGGCAGTAGCGTGCTGGTTTGGGCTGGAGTTGAGTTAATTTTCCTCACAGTAGCTATGATGGAGCTACGGGTTGGATCTGTGCTGGAAACACGCACCCTCGCAGCACTGAATTCCCCAATTTCCAGCTCGGACTCAGCGCCCCCCCCGTTAGTCAGAAGACTGTGACTCTGACCAGGTGCTTCTCTTTGGTTTATTCAAGACTTTGAGAAGAGTAAACCAACCCTCAAATACAATATTAAACCCGCGTTCCAGGCGTTTCACGCGTGGGCCGTAGCTCTACAGTAGCGTTTAGCCTTTCGTCGCCTGGTGCTGGCGTGGCGCTGGGTACCCAGGTGGGCGCGCAGTCGTGGGAGAAATGACTCCTCATCCGAGGCGGCAGCCACGCGGCTGGTACTGCCTGGGTAAGAAGTTCAGGAGAGGGAAGTGACCGTCTCTGATGAACGCTTAAAAATGGACAGCATTGCTGTCGGTACCACTGCACCCTGGGGAATGTTTGTCGTCGTTCACGAAGGCAGGAGACCGCAATCTAAATGGGAATGCAGAAGAGCTTCTTCACCCTTCCCGAATTTATCATAGAATCAGGTTATTTTGAATGTTAGTATTGTTGAAATGTCCTTGTCCTTTTAACTGGAACATTTTGGGAGGGGGTAGTATTTTTAAAGAAAATCTCTGAACAAGCAAATTTCTAATAGCTTTGAGAAGTTTCAGAATTTTTTTGTTTGTTTTTTTACCAGCTCTAGCTAAAACGTTCATGCCAAGTAGATGGAAAGTTAAATTCTAGCCTGGCTAAAAGTAGTGGCAAAAATTCCTAGTAGCTTCCTTTGGTAATGCCAGGGTGTCACACACACAAGGCTCCTCAGTGCTCCTGTGCTGTCGTAGGAGTACTGATGGCATTACGTACTAGTGGTGTCATCACTGTCAACAGCCTGCAGTAGAACTACTAAAGCCACACTGACATTTTAGGAAAGAGTAACCAAATGATACTCTGCTGCAGTCAGAGCAGATGGAGTTAATTTTCTTTGTGTAACAGTGCAGTTGACCTCAAGGAGGAGAAGAGCATTATCAGAGGCTAGGGACTCCTCCTGCTTCCCATTCCTGACTTGCTTTTCAACGGTCAGCGCAGACAGTTATACATGCAAAACTGTAAGCACTGAAATCAGCTGCCAGGCCTTATTAGTGCCAATTAGTCAGTTTTAGATGTGAGTAGGGTACCATACATTAATGGCATAAAGAACACCAAAAGCATAATTTCTAACATCCTTCCTATTTTTATTTTCCATTAAGCATTCCGGAACATTTGAATAAAACTGGAGATAAATAAAATGTCACCACTCAAGTAAAAAGCATTTAAAATGAGGTTATATTGTGTCTTTTTGTTGCTGTGTTGTAGACAGTATCAAGGGATTTATGAATGGAAACCTGATTTGATTACTGCTTTCACAGTGATGAAGAATAGGAGTTGTACTGTCTTGGCTGACCTTTTTGTTGAAGACAATGCAAATATTTTCTCCTGTATGCCCATCACATATTTTTATCCTGCATGTAAAATGGTTGTCTGTGTATATTTTCAGATCTTAGGGCTCTATTAAAAAGTTTTTTTTTTGTCATGTAGTTTGGGAACAAAATAAAGAACTTCTGACCAGTGAGTTATAATAGCAGTTAAAAAAAAAATAAATCTTAGATGCAAATAAAGGAATAATTGCCCCAGCTTGTTTTGTCATGTTTTGTTGAAAAAACTTACCAGGTTGGAACCTCAGTGTGGTTTAAACACTGAATGGGACTGTTTAAAGATATCTATGCCATTAGATTTAAAACTTCAACATATGCCGTTCAATTTTGAAAAACAAAGAAATCAGGAGCAGGTACCAATACAAACCAAGCAGTTATTTCTTATAATGCTATATTATAAAACTCTTGGGGAGGAAAATAAACATGATTCTAGAAGGACAATAATAGTACTCAAGCAGGAAAAAGATGAAATAAAGCAGGCATTTTACCATTTATTCCCCAAAAGACCTTCTCACAATGGACCTCTTTTTTAGACGCAGCCAGCTAGTGTTTTCTGGCAGTTCAGGACAGCCATTCAGTCGACTAGCAGCAAAGATAAAATACCAGGATGTCAAAAACTATCTTTGAGAAACCCATACAGTATTTATGTTGGAACAATACCCGTACAGGTCCTACATGAGGACTTACCTTAGCATGGAGAAGCACCTAGCCAGAATTACCTAGAAGCTTAGAGCCTGCAACTGCTGCAAGTCAATACCTTACTTGTACATGGAGAGGTGGGAGTTTAGATTTTTGTGAGAAGTGTTTTGTTTTATAAACAGTACTAAAGCTTTAAAAGACTGGAGGACATAGCTTTGAGTGTGATGTGGGACGAAACAGAAAGCAGGGAGAAAAAAAGTATCTGAGATTTCTTAGTGTGTGGTCAGGTGCCACAAACCCTAGTGTTTATGTGCCCATAACACCCTGTATGGAAGAAACTCATGCCCCTGCAAGTACATATTACAAGGGCTTTTGCAGGTGGGTGAGCTGAATCATACAAACTAATTCTTGCTTTGGGTCATCCAGTGCGTCTGCGAGTAAAAGTAATCAAATCACAGCATCCGCTACCTGCAGTTCCCCACGCTATCCTTTAAAGGCAGGACCAAGGTTAGTCACCCTCAAAGCCCTTTATCATCCCAGAATAATGTTATACTCCTTGGGGCTAGTCTCAAAAGCCATTAGTGGATTGATTGTGTACGTGAATCCCATTTATGTTGCGTGCCTGCTGTAAGATGTACACTTTCTGTAAGATTCAGCACGTGTCAAGTCTTTACTCCAAATTGGAGCATGACCTGCCTGGTAGGAAAGAGTTAATTTCTGTAGGATCGAAGCAGCTATTCAGTACCAGGCCACCAGAAATATCAGTTACTATCCCAGGAGGACAATGTCAAAATGTCTCCTAAGGGAGTCCGGAAACAAAATATTTCAAGGTCAAGGAGAGAGAGGGAATCAGAAAGAACCCCAAACAAGCCCCAGGAGTTTGCAACAAAAGAACAAAAGGTGGGGGCACATTTACCGGCATGATTGATGAATTACCAGTGATTTGAGAGGACAAAGTGTGCTCTAATGCCTAGGCTAGGTAAGCACCTGCACCCCAGTAAAGTGATGCTGACAGAAGAAGATTTTTGGATTTGCTGCTTTGCAGAAGAACAGATTTCACTTTTTTTTTTTCTTACCATTTTCATTTCTGCAACCTTTCTTGCCTGTGTTATATGCCGTAAATGAAAACGTGTATTGGTTTCTGCATTAATTTAACTGGAGTTAAAGGCAATTTCAAACTAACAGGCTAGCAGCAGGGCGTTCTGTTCCTATCTGGTGGTGATTCTTAGAAGGGAAATGTCCGGCATTTCTTCCTTGTACCTGCAGAGCAGCAGGGTGGATCTTCACTGAGCTCTAGTGGCTCGTTTTGGAGCTTGGCACACCAGAGGTGGAACAGAAGAGCAGTGTCAGCTTTGAATGGTTCAGGCGCGCAGCAAGGCAGCAGGGAGAGCACCTGACCCTCTGCCAGGAGCTTTTGACCGTGACTCTCTAATTTACCCATATTCAATGAGAGGCTTTTCTTAAAGTTACCTACCTACCAGGAGGGCTGTTACAGCTGAGTTCTTTATGTTTGCATATCTGACAGGAAAACATCAACTTTATCTTTAAAGTTGCCTGTTTCTCTTCCCAGAACATTTTCATTGCTGGGGAAGACTGTCAAATTCAAGACAAACTGACTGCAAGCTTTCAGTCTGAATGAGGAGCCTACATTTCCAAGGTTCCAAATAAAACAGTTTCATATTCTGTGATGCATTTTTTGCACTTCCCTATATTGTGACAGCTCTTCTTGAATATGTCACTTACTACTTTTTCTTTCCTTATGAATGACAGGTTTTTTAGGCCAATCTTTTGTGAGATTCTGCCAGTCTCCCATGGCAAACGTACAACTTTTTGTGGGTTGATAAAAAGCAGTTCCCTGCTTTCGGGCAAGACGTTAAAGATTTAACTCCCCTTAGGTTCGATAATGACTACTTTACCCTTTCTAAAGCAGTGAGAGTGTACCAGGCTCTTCAGAGGTGGGGCAGGTGCTTGCCCACACCCCACACATTGGTTTGTGACCTACCTTGCTTCAGGAGATGCGAGTTCATAAGACTCTCAGTTTCCAGCTCTCCTGTCATGTCTATACTACCCTTTGAACTGTGATGATTTCCAAAGTGTAAGTATCAGAACTGGTAGCAGTATTTTAACAGAGCTTTACCAATTTTTGTTTTGTTTTGACAGAGGCAAGGTCTTTGCTACTTTGGAGACACACTGAATCATCCTTTTCTGACACAGCACTGCCCTGGGAACACGTTGAGCACTTTATCGAAAATCTTCACACAGGGAGCAGCCACCCCTATTTTGGATATAACCGGCACTCCGCCTCATACCTGGTTTATGGGCATAAGCCCTGGGCAGTAGTAGAATGATCTGGGTCCTGATATAGCAGTGACCTTACATCAGTATTTATTATGTTGTCAATCCCTATGTCATTCGGAAACATTGTCAGTAAAGATTCTGTAGCACAGTATTGATCACGTAGAATTTTAACATTATGTATGGACTGCTACAAACCATCCCACTCACTATTATCCCCTTGCTCTGAAATCTCTCTGTGGGTTCTTTTTACATCCAACCATTATGACCAAGTTAATTCCATATATGATCCACCTTTACAATTAAAATTGCTTTAGCAAAATCCAGACATATGATGCCAACTCTACTATCTCTATTGACCAAAGTTTTCACCCCGCTAAAGAAAGAAACAAGCTTTGTTTGACAGGACCTACTTCCATGAGACCATATAGCAACTGTTCAAGATAAAATACAATTATATTCTCATCCTGTAATTGCTTGTTAATATTGTACCAGATTAACCATTCTGTTATTGTAACAGAGTTTGGTGATAGACTAACTAGCCTGGAGTTTGTTAGGTCTAACTAACTAATTGTTAGTAGGAACTACATCATAAAAAGAATAAGTGTATCAAAATTTCAGTATCTCCTATCTTCCAGTGGAACAAAAATAGAAAAAGCTGAAGAATTAAAACTTATTAACATCTCCTACGACAAAACAAAGCTGACAATCATAAAACTGAAAAGAAAACCAACAGCCCTTTTGAACGTGCCCTAGGAAGTTGCACAGAGCTGAGTAATGTTACTATCGTAAAGCCAACAACATTTGATGGCAGCTGATATTTTAAAGCCCACCATACTTCAGCGAGGTGTTAGGAAAAAAAAAAAAAAGAGATATCCATCGTGGTAACAGCACGATCTGCCCCTTTGTCTCTGACTCAGCAATCCAACTTCATCTTGCACCTTTCTGTGAGCACCTTCAGGAGCCACCAGCAGTCAGGCAGATGAGAAGTCACTGCACCAGCTCGGCAAGCAGCTTCATTGGCACTGTTGCATGACAGGGGCGAGAAAGTTTGAAGAAAATCACTGGCAAGGAATGGGGTTTCTTTTAAAGATTGTGATGGTTTCGTTACATGCTCGTGTAATTAATAACTTGTGCCAGTTGGAGATGACAGATTTCTTGAGAGCCAACATAAGGTATGTTGGACAGCAGAGAAATCATGGACTTAATTTGGCTTTAAGAGTGTTAAAACTCAGTAATTACCTACCCCAGAACCTCTTTGTTAATTAGTTATGCTAAGTACCTGAATTTACGCACTTTATTATGTGTCATAAGTCTTAACTAACTTTGCCCATTCATAAACTAGTTATGTTTGTTTATCCTTAAATTCAGCATAAATGTTGTTTACCCTCTGACTACATCCCTTGCTTTTCTGTGCATTGTTCTTGTTGTCTGTTACGCTAAAATAGAGTGCACATCTGATTTGAAATTCAGAGAAGCAAGATTCCACTGGAGACGGTGACTGAACCTACCTTAGACCTATGGAAACATGGGGGAAACCCAGGCTCCCCATCTGTCTGTTTACTCATTTGTGTATTGAATGATTTACAGAGTTAATTTCATTTGCAGTTAGTTTATTCTAGTGCTTTTCTCACCATTAGGCTGGGGTTTCCAGCAACGTTTCTGGTTGCTGAAAACAGAAACCCGAAAACTGTCTCAGAGATCCCCAAAGTATAACTGGGAAGGGACACATCATGAAGCAGAATATAAAATTTTCCTTCTTGTTTTGGCTTACAAATTCAGAGCTAATAAATAAGAATCATAGTAACATATTATAATAATTACAATTCTTCTGTTTACCAAATAATTTGATGTGAGAATGGAGGGAGTCAACAAAGATGTTGATTTGGCAAGTGCTGCCGTAGAGATGGTACCATCATTTGTGAGTGTGTCTGTTCAGAGAGTGTGTAAATGGGGGTGAGGGTTTGTGCTTTTTTTTTTGGGCAGAGGCGGGGTTATGTTGGGTTTTTGGGGGGGTTGTTTTATAAAGAAGTTAATACAAATTTGTGCTGTGAGTTCTACTAACGTCTCGCTTGTTGAACAGGCTTTTCAGAAAACAAATTATCTTTGGTACTTCTTTCTGATGCAGTGCAACACGTACAATAGTCTTTTGAATATGGGTCAAACAGGGGACATAATTTTTAAATTGAACTTCTTGATGATCTTACCAGGGCCTTTTTAAAAAAACTGGGATAAATAGGGTATAGTTGAATAACCCAAGTTACTGTGCAGTATATTTTGGTTTCATTTAACTTTTTAAATTTTTGCCTGTTTCTTTTTAAGTGCCTCTGAGATGTCCTCTACCAATAAAAGAATATCTATTTACTTATGAGAATATGCAGTGTACACCAAATAAATTTCTAGTACAACTGCAGTGCAATCAGTGAACGTACATCATGGAGGAATCTTGCTTTATATTACTAAATACTTAATAGTTCGTTATGTGGCAGCTGGTATCTGAATTGGAACTTAAAAATTTCTGTGGCATATCTTAAAGGAACTAGATGGTTCCTGAAATGTTGAAAAAAAAATGCTTAGTTTGGCATCTAAATGACATGTAATAAACTGTTTGCTAGTTACTTCCCTGTTCATTGACAATAACATTGACAACACTAAGATGAGTTAAGACACTGAAATCTGAAGCGCTGACTTCCTTTGAAAACTTCACATCGGTTCCAGCTGAACACATTAAAATCCCCCGTAAATAATGTCATCGTACTTGGTGTAACCCAGGAGGTTGGGTTTGCCGTAGCAGTTGATCCACACAGCCTCACAAAACCAAATATGTGAACTGGTTTGTGCTAATTTCCTGAATGATCCATGTGAAAAAACACTGACCTGAATAATGCTGAGATAATTTTCAGCTTCTTAGAGCACTGTTACCTACATGTAATCATGGGCTTGCAAGACTACATTGTGTGTTTAACACTCTGAAACCTAAAAGAAGAGGAAAGCATGCAAGTTGTTATTGTTAGTATTATTATTACTGCTTTTCTAGGTCAAAAAAGAAAGTGTACATTTCAGTGTTCACCAAAAAGTGTGGCCAAAGGGACATGTGTGGCATGCTTTGAAATGCATGCCTATTACTTTGGGATGAGGTGGTCCTCAGTGTAAGACAATGTAATGCCAAAAGGACTCATAATACATCTTCAATTCTTAGGAAATTTAGAAGAGGCTATTTAGGCAGAGGAAACAACAAGTCTTTGATTACCACAGGAAAAGGTGTGAAACAATTTGTGAAGAAGCATGGAAGCCCTACTCCGACTCCTCTCAAATAAACAAATGAGAAAAACCAGCTCCCCCAGATTTAACCTCCCTCCCTCCAAGGCGGTAGCCGAGGGGAGATGAGCTGAAATATGTCTGGCCCCAGGCACGCTGCTCCGTCAGCTTAGCACCCACCGCTGGCTCCTGAGCTATCTGGAGTTGCAGTGGTCACTACAGAGGGCTGTTACCGTGCTTCGGAGAATGTTAGGGAGGGGATCTAGTCACAACCCCTCAGCCGTTTTGTTTCATCTGGTCATTCTCACCGCTCTAGTCCCAGCCTGTAAAACTTGGTGTTTCTTCGTTGGGGTCCTCTTTACTTTCTTCCAACCGCCACTTCTCTCTGTAGGCAGAAGAGATTGACAGTTTATTCTGGTATTACAATACATCCACAGTGAACAGCTCACATAAGGGTGTCTACCCTAACGAGTGTAGAAACCAAGAGAGCTGATGTAATTTCTGCACAGCTCCTTGCTGGCCAAGGAATACATTACCAGTGTGCATGTTTCATTGCGCCAGTTATGGAAAAGTACAGAAGTTGATCGTTTGAAAGTAAAAATGCAAAACTAGTGGTATATTGCAGAATTCAACACCTCACACCATCCTTCCCCCCCCCAAGAAACGGCTGCTGTGGGCTGGGAAATTGCTTTGTGTGTTTGCTCATGATTATTATGTCTTGTGCTAATGACTCCTATGGAAGGAGCTGCTCTATACTCTCTGTGCTGATGGCACTGTACGGGAAGAATTTGGAGTGAGAGAATAAGGGCTCAGAAGGTGCTAGCAAGAATAAGCTGTCCCTCAGGAATACTGAAAAATGATTCTTCAGTCATTTATAACAATTTCCCTTCCATCGCACTGCCTACAGGAAAAGCTACCTACAGCAGTAGCTTTCTGTAGAAAAGTATGGTTCGGATCATTTTCAGGTAGATATTGCCAGTGGTGCAGACCTCAAAAACTGAGAAGAGGAATCACTTCAATTTTTTCTCTTTTCCTTGCAATCAGTCACCGAGAGCAGTCATGGAAAATATCAGCTCTAAAAGAAATCTATTGAGAAAGTAACTTGTATCTGGCAGGTTATGAACGTGCAGGGCTGCAGCAGTTGGATTACAACCTGAACTGCAACATGGACTATGCTAAGGGCTTTCACTAAAATTAGTATTTTATTTTGCTGTTCATTTGATTTGCAATTCACATGGACTAGATGGACTTGGCAACAGCATTTGTAGTGATCTGTGTAGTTTTGTTAAATGGCCTACAGTAATTCTGGCATCTTTACTCTTCTCTGCTCACCCTGATGTAGCAGGAAGGATATGTAAAAGTTGATCTGCATCAGAAATGAAACTTCTATCTGTTAAACGTGTCAGAAGTTTTAAAATTGTTTTTGTTCCAAAACCCCAGTACATTTTTACTGTCGTTTAGAGGTAAAGACATATCAGAGAGATATTAGAAATCATCAGGAAGAAGTGTCTCTGTATGAAGAGCATTACTTTTTTGGGGTGGAAATTTGTGCTACAGTCAGGTTGTTTTTTTTCCAGAGGCGGCCTTTAAGACATCACAGAAATTAAATCTGCCTGCAGCAAAGATCATGCCTGCGCTTTCTACCATCCATACCCTTTCCTTGCAATAACCCTTGCAGTTCTTAACTATACTTGCACCTAGTATAGGTGATAGGTACGCTGGGCTGAACTACCACCCTGCTTGGCACCGCAAGTTAAGCTGTACCTGTAGAACCTTGCAAATGGATTTAAACTTTAATTTTACACATTACAGTTCAGAAGGGGGGAAAAAAAACACAACAAAACCACAAGCCACAAACAGCCGTGTTTGTATATATGTATAAAATGCATTTGCCAATAATAAAGGGTGACAGTCAGTATCTAGTGAATCATTCGCTAATTTTATTTTTTAAAGGAATGTATCAGTATACATACTATAGTCATATTCCCATGACAGAATTTCCAACGGTCCTGAATTGCAACACTTTGGAGGAACTTGCAGTTTTAGATGTCTCAAAAAACTGAGACAAACAGGAAGATCAATGTTCAGATGTAAGAGGGAAAGAATTGGGACATTTCTGAGCATGTACATTACTAACTGAGGTACCTCCAAGGTAAAATTAAAGCTCTTATTTTAAGGTAACATCAAATTAAAAGGCTAATATCTGTCATTTTTCCCTGCTTATATGTTGCACAGCTTTAGTCTTTGCTGCCTTACCCCGCCACGCCAGGAAAAACCAGCTCCCACTGATTCTCCCGATGGAGAAGGCCTGCTGTTGCATGGCGAAAGCTGCAGGGAGCTTGTCTTCATCTGGGTTTCTTTTTTAATGAAGCCACAGTAAGTCACACCCAAATGAGCAGCGCAGACAAAAGCAGCTCTTTGGCAAGCTCCTGACTGCTGCTCTCCCTCCATCCCTCTCCTGGCTGCCCACCAAGCAGTTGCTGAGAATCTGGGACCAGTTTCTGTCTCCACACAAAATGCCTACTTTTACCGGCTGCGGCACCAGCCCGGGCGCTCGGCCAGCTTCACCAGTCTCCTTACCATCCATCACACAGCCAGCTGCTGGTGCCAGAGGGGTACTGAGCCCAAGCTAGCCTAGCCTAAGTGCTGTAAACTGCATAGACTCCAGGTTAGTTCAGCTCCGTACCTGCCTGCTTTCCAGGCGTCCGTAAAGGTCCTAATTTCTTCCCACAGTATGGCCTGAAGCAAAGGCAGGCCTTCCCTTATTCGTGGCACCTGATCAAACATACTAGTATAAAGCACCAGGGTCGCTACTCCCATGCGCCTCTGGAGAAACAGCAAAAGTACCGTGAAATCCAACAAAAACCCATCATACCCTCTCTGGATGCAAATATGCAAAGGATTTGCTACCACTGGTGACACCCTCATAAATCATTGCTTGATAACATCAGAGTTCAGGGCAGAACGGTGCCTTTGAGCCATTTGGGTAATCTCTGCCAGGGGCTAAGAGAGGAAGAGGCACCATTCTTCACCCTATTCTCAGCTAGTGTCAAATGAAAGTGAAAGAAAAGGATGACAGAAATGGAAGGAGAGTGCAGAAGGAGGTGGTTTAAGGTTGAAGGAATAAGAAGAGAAAATGATACGTAAATACAGAAACAAGCAGAGAAAGAGAACAGCAACTAGTAGAAGTGTATGGAAGAAGGGGTGGAAAACAACTGAAAGACAAAAAGGAAGAAATAAAAGTAAGGACTGAGGCAGCACATCAAACTGTCACCTCAGCATTTGAACATCGGCAGATTCCTTCAGTTCCTTGGTACCTGCTTTCTTGCATCATGGGAGAATTCAGTCAACTAAAACATCGTGGCAATTCATGCCAAAGTGTGTGCAAAGCCGCCTCTGCTAGATCCCAGCTAGCGGTGCCAGAGCGATGTGCCCTGTCTCCTTTTCTAGCAGCTCTGGGCAACTCCCTTTTGGCAGAGGTGGTTTCTTTCAAGCTGTGGCTTTCAACCTCAGTTGAAGGCAAATCTCTTGGTCCTTTGCCGAGTGAACACACAGGCCCACAGCATCCCAGGAGTGCCACTGTCTATCACTGCATTATCTCCCAGCTTCTCCGTCATGACTGGATGTGTATGCACACAAACAGGAATGAAAAAGAATTCGAGCTCTTCACTTAACTCACTAACTTGTTTTACAGTTTGCAATGCATGTGTCACTTAACCCTCTGATCAAGGCACGGAAGCAAAACAGATACCCATAACATCTCAGGCAACATTTCTGCACACAACATTAAAGACATGCAAATTCAGAGGGTTTCTCAGTTTTCTGGGCCAATATACTCTTGCTCCCACATCAGTATGCACTGCATTGCCTGACCTCGCTTTACCTTCCTACACAACCAGAAGCCGTTGAAGCAGCACACAGAAGCATCAAAAATCGTCTGCCCAGTTCAGGGGCTGTACCCCATGGAGACCTGAGGCTGTTCGCACGCAGCTGCGTCCATGCTGAGCATTCTTGCCTGCGAGACAGAACTTGCAATTAATGTGAGCCTAACTCAGGAGCTGCAGCCCCCAGATCAATAACTCGGGCTCTGGCACTACCAGCCCACCCAGCGGTATCGATCTGATCCACACAGGCTCATATTGCCATCAAATTAGTCAGAGCGTGGTACTAATGCCAGCCCTGTGCTGGCTCCAAAGGACAAAATACCTGATCCAGCCCCAAGCCTGTCAAAATGAATCAGTCATAGGTTTTGGACAAGATTTGAAGAGTCAGATATTCCAAAGGATCTGATCCAGTACGGAGTCCTAAGTTACAAGGACCATATTGTTGAGCTGCATCCCCAAAGGCAGCACACACTTGTGGTTATTTTAGGTGATGAATGGGGATTCTGAAAACTGCCTGTGGAGAGACAGGTGTGACAAGCTTCACCTGTACATCACCTTTTTATATAGGGGCTGGAGCTAAGGTGGAAAGGAATGTTAAGTAATAAAAATGGTAATTTATCATAGAAAAATCTTAAACCAATGTGTTTGGTTTTAGGCAAGGTTTCTGTTGATGCCGATACAGCTGTGGATTACCCAACTTTGTTTTGTGCCTGTACAAGCCGTGTGCCGGTCCTGAGTAAGTATCAAGGGCTGAATTATCTGGATTTATACCAGCGAGGTATCCAAATACTGTACTGTCCTGGGAGCACCACTGAAATCAGGGGAACAGCCTCTGATATAAGCTGGCTGCTCAGCTGCCTGTTAAGCAGGGTCAGGCTTGCTCCACCGCGGCAGAATCACCTACTTACAGTGCACAACTGCAAGGCAAAAAAACCCCTACAAAACCCCCAAACAAAAACCCCCCAACCATGAATCCTGCTGTTTAGCATCAGCCCATTTTAAGCAGCGTAATTATTTGCCCTTTACAGAGAAAATAATAAGAGGCATGCTACTGGCTAAGGGAAAAACAAACCAACCCACCAAGAATGGTAAAAGCAATGTGATCTGGAAGACATAAATATTTCAGACATCGAAGGAGGAGTAATTCAATTAAAGTGGGTAAGGAAAATAGGTTGGATGAGGGCTTAAGTATGACTGAACCTGGTGATGAGGCACCAGAAGAACAAAAAATTAAAGGAACCAGTGCAGAAAGGGTTTCATATCAGGTGGGACAAAAGTATTGCTAGAAAGAAAAGAGAAAAACAGTTAGCAGACCAAAGAAGACAGAGAATAAATGAAAAATGAGAAGTAGTATGAAAAAAGAAACGAAAAAATCATGTCAGTACTCAAGATTGATAGTGGAAGAATTTACTTAACAGACTCATGGAGAAAAGTCATTATCTCACAGCTAGTAAGTATATCAACGTGCACACCATGCCTGTCTTACTGAAACTAATTATTCTTGAAATCTCTATCTTCTCATGTAACAAAAAAAAAAAGAGGGATGTATTGAATGAATACTTCAAAATAATTTGTCAAGACATACACATTTAAAGGAGTATTATATGCTCTATTAAAACACAGAAAAAGGCTGCTTCTGTGGGGTTTTTTTCTATGCAGCACCCCAGAAGCAGAGTTGTTAGTGGCACATAACCACAACAGGAAGCCACTTTCATCACTTTCATTTATTTTTCTAGGTATGACTAACTATGAAGTTGTTTCACAACAGGTAGAGCACCAGAGGCATTACTTAGTCTTCAGCTGCACTAAGTAGTTAAGCGTATTTTTGAAAATATAACATCTTTCTTAGAAACACTACCCCATAAAATATCAGCTATGAATTATACAGAGCAGTCAGTCCCTAAGCAGGCCAACATATAAAAAGATGAAACTCCTTTCTACGTAACTCAGAATCTATCTTAAACCAATTCCAAGGCTGAGACAAGAGGTACAAAACGTGAAAATTTTCTATTAACAACAGGCCACAGCCTTTTAACAAGTGGAGATTTTTACCAGTCAGAAATCCTGAAACAAATCTCTATACTATTCTAAAGGTCCCACTGACAAACTCCATCAGTTTCTCTGTAGAATTAATTTATTATGTATATTGTACACATATGCATTATTAACAGCTTTGTAAACCCCTGCTAACGACTTTGGTATTGTTTCCCTGCAGAAGCTGCCAAATAAAACAAAACCAAAAGATGATAATAAATCAGTCAATCACAAACATGGCTAACACACAACGCCAACCTTCAGTTTTGTTTCTAAAGCATCTTTACCTTCTCCGTGACTCCAGTCCTCAGAGATGTTGGCAGTGCTGCTTGTACCGCAGCCTGTGTCACGAGCCCGGTGTTTTGGGTGGGCAGGGAAGCGGGCAACACCTCTCTTCCCCACTTATAAGCATTCCTGTGCAGCGGCTATCTCAAAGGTCCATGGCTCATAGCTCTTTGCAAACCAGCAGCTGCAGGCAACAGAAAGTTAGGGCTGCAAATAATGACCACAAAACATTGTAATTTTTGTTGTCCTGTGGAAGCACAGATGGCTTCCACACAAAGATCAAAGTCTGTGTCATTGTATAAATCAGTTTTGTGTGGTGGGATGAAGGCTCGAGCATTCAATCTCCAAAATTTTACAGTAAGTAATTTAGGAGAAATAACTGTTTTATATCTCAGAACTCAATTTTTATGACAGCTTATCTATACACACAAGTGAAATTTCTGTAGCCATGAAAACCCGTTGTGGGAAATGAAGGAATTTAGTCAGACAACTTTGGGTTGGAAAGTATTGAAGGTAACCTGACACAACAGCATCAGAAAAGATTGATTCGGTTTTAAATACAATAATCATTAAAGTAGTTACAGTTGTAACATATTTCAAAATGTGCATGTGTGTGTGTGTATATATATAAAATGGAAAAACCTCAGAAGTCAATTAGCTGAAATCAGAGAGAAGCAGCCAGGAACACTTTTCATTCTCCGCACAGCTTCGTGACTTATTTTATTTGTGGTTTGCTCTGAAAAGATGAAGTGTGATTGCTCTCAAGGCAAGAGCAGACACTGAGCTTTTCAGAGACTGGAAAGTCATGTGTGTCTTGATCAGACTGATTTTTTTTTTTCCCCCTCCTAAAAAACAAGCAAGGGAAAAAAAAGGAAGCAAACTCTTGAGGCAGAAGGAAATTGCTATAGAAGATGGAGACAGGCTCAGACAAACACACACAGAGACAAATTTTGGGTAACCAAAGGCCCTGTAGTTGCATGCGTGTTTCAGCAAAGCAGTCACAGGCTTTCTTGCCTGTCTATGGTTTTATAGTGGTTTCTTCTCATTCTGATTGTTTTTCAAAAAACTAACGACATAGTTGAAAATGCCTTTTGAAGCCAACCCTGCAAGTTTCAGGTCTAGCTGTCTGCCACACTACGTGCACCATCTGCTGAACGTGGCTTTGCCACTCGCTTTAGATCCCAGCGCTTTGACTGTGCCTGCAAAAGTACCTGACACCCTTGACTCAAATGTGCGAGCGCATTAAGTGTCCCCAAAATTATAAAGGGAACTTCTCATGTCTTCAGACATCAAACACGAACTGAGGCAAGAGCAACACTGAAGGGATCCATGAATGACCACCACCCTGGTTGGTAATTTCCTGCAATTCAGGAAATTAACTCATCAACAAGTTAAATCCTGTTTAAACTTAGAGTTGCTTTGGAAGATGCAGAAATGTGCCTTCCTAAAGTAGAAGGACCTCAAGAGTACTCTTCTGTGCAGGCCTTCATCAAGATAACGAGAGGGTAACAGCCCACAACATTCAGCATATACAAGAAACAGAAGGTCCAGTCACAGGTGGGAAACATGCGAAATAGTTACACACCCATTTCTTCTACCTTTCCTGTAACAAACCAGCCCAAAACCCCAAGCCCGGCTGATCTGCAGAGAGGCATTTCCCCTCAGACAGTCTTGACGTTAAAGTGCCTGTACTAGCTTTAAAAAGCAGGAAAAACAACAGTGCTAAAGAAAAATCGATCTGACCTGGTGAGGTGTTCATGAGCTGGCTGCTGACTGTCAGTCAGTCTCTCCGCATTTCCCCTGTGCTCTTCGGTAGCTGCGTATCAAAGTAATTGGAGAAGAAGGAGGAGAAAACTAGGTGAGGGAAAAAAATAAAATAAAATTCAGTGGAATCCGGGTAATCTGTTCAAAGGACAAAACTCCAAGATAGTGGATAACCTGTGTAATGATTCCAAAATAACTCCACGTTCAGACACATGTAAGAGAAGTTTTGTTTTAATCAAGTATAAATCTGAAAATGGATTACACTGATCTGGATTAAGGAACTCCTTCCCCCCTCCCCCAGAATAAGGTTATGCTCCAAGGAAACACCCAGATACAAATATCACAGTATAAATCTACCACCTCGCATATCCTACCTTAATTTTCATGTGTTGACCTATGCTTTGCAGAAGGACAAAATTAAAAGTTATTCCTATTATAAATATTTTCAAATGATACTTTGGTGGCTGTGTCTTTGTTAATGAATACAGCAGTGGGGTTAATTTGGAGGCTTGGGGATTTTCTGTCAATTGCCAGTGAAATGAGGGTGAAACTGGAGTGACACCATGGGGAAGACTACAGCATCTTTCACCTGGTGCAAATCAACACATCACACTTACCCTGATGTATTTCAGATGTGTCTGTGGACTATCAGGATCTATATTTAATGACTTGGTGTTTTGTTTCCATGCATCCCAACTTGGCCAGTCTCCCTTTATGCTGATGATCTGGGTAGCCAAGGTACCCACATATTCGCTTCCAGATGTTCACCTGCATGTTGAGCTGGAAGGTGGTCTGGTAATGGCCAGAACAGGAGACCCATCGTGGAGATGATTTTCTTTCCCCCACCTCGCTCCGCTTTATTATCTGTGCCCCCGAAATATTTATCGGATAAAGCTGTCCTGCCTGCTTAACCAAGCACATCTTTCAAACTTATTTGGGAGGGCTGACAGATGGGGCTACAGTGCAGGGGAAGACCGATAGATGGTGAAAGCTCATTACCACACCAAGACAGTGTGAAAAAATTGTTCTTTGATTATTTCGGAGATACCTCTCCTAGCGTGGATAAACATACCCCGTTATCTGCTGCGTCTCCATTGTCCGCAGCGCAAGAGGAAGGCCAAATCAAGGAAACATTATTGCTAATTTGCATTTACTCAGCTTATAAGAATGCATCTACTAAAGCTCAGAGGTCATGGAAGAATACTTATTTACAAGTCAGAAACAGCTGCTTTTTCACTGCATACATTTCAGTGGTAAGCACCATCAGTGAAAGATTTAAACACTTCATCTCTTGAATGTTTAAAGCCCTTCCTAATGATTACATTAGTGCAGGTATCAGCTGGATCACTTCCACAGACTTTCCTGTACTGCTTGATCCAGATCCCCAGTCTTGCCCTTGGTCCAGCAGATCTGGATTTCAGAGTGCATCAAGCAATCCACCCCCATCTCTGCATCCTCCTTGGGAAGCATCTAGGTGCTCTCTCACCTCTCTTTAACCTCCAATAGCAGCCAGGCCCGGATAGGAGCTGGAAAAGGGGGGGCACACCACTTATCATGAAAATACACCTTTCTATGGCACTGTGAACAAGGGATACAGATTTAAAAATCCCAGAACAGGGTCAGCTAAGCTCTGCCACCTTCCCTCACCAGGGCGCACAGAGCTGCTTTGCCACGCACCAGGAGGGAGGTACTTTTGGAGAGGAGTCGTGCTTTCTCTGCAGGAAATGGAAACCTTTACCTGGCAAAGGAGGGACCCAGGAGAGCAAGCTGCACATCCTCACTGTTTTGCACACCACACAGCTGAGCATCAGCCCTGGAGGCCGTGCTGGTTCATACATGAGGCTCAGCAAGCTGACACAAAGGCGGCTCCTCCATGTGTCAGTGACCTTAAATTTAAAAGGAGCGAGGCAGTGAGCTCGGAAGGAACAAGAAGCTCTCACAGTGGGGGCAGAGGAGCTCAAGAGATGGACTGGCTCTTACAGCCCTGCCGGGACACCTCTGAAGCACCATGGGGTAGAAAATGTGACCCCTGCCCGATAGGTGCAGCACAACCCTCCCACCCACTGGCTCGGGCAGGCAATGCCACCTTTAAAGGGTGCACTGGGAATAAGGCCGGGATGTCAGCACCTCTCCCACCAGCATCTGCTTGGCTGCACGCAGAGGTACATCCCCACCATGGAGGCACCAGGGCCTCACAGGGTGACCCCGCACCAGCGCTGTTTCCTTTATGTGGTTTCACCCTCACGGGCTCACCAGAGCTGCAGTGTGCAGGGGGAAGGCGCTGACTTCTGAGGTGGAAAAGCTGTTTGCAGTGTGTGCCTGCAGAAAGCATCCTGCTGTGCTGCATTAAGCATGATGAGGTCTGGCGGGGAGTCGCATCTCCTTCCTCTTTTTAAGGAAAGCTCCTCGGAAATTTCAGGTTAAAAGCTTCCCCCCC
>VWZZ01008172.1:1971074-2043691 GCA_013399095.1 Psophia crepitans | reverse complement strand
GGTGCCCACAGCCGCCTCCACCCCGCTGCTCCTCCCCCATGTGACAAAAGCCCTTATCACGCATTTTTAAATCACTTTCTTAGCAGCCATGTAGGCTGCAAGCCCAGCTCGCCCCCCCGCCCTCCAAGCCTGCTCCTTTCCCCGCAGCAGCCGAGGCTTGGCAGAAACCACCGCATACCCCAGTACCTGACAGGCAGCCCCTGGGCTGGTACCCCCGGCCCTTGGGGGGGCCCCAGGGCACCTGGCTGGGGTGCACCCCTTGCACTGGGTGTCGGTGCGTGCCGGTAATATCCGAACACCCGTGGGAGCTGGGGGCGTTCCTGTCACAGCACTGGGTGATACCTTGGCTGTGTCCTGGCCACGGGGCTTGTCTCCGTCCTCCCTTCCACGGCATCCTGCCCTGGCCGGCCCTTCCCACGCTGCGCCATTAAGGAAAGGGCAGTGGGATCTGGAGAAGGGCAGTGAGGACATGCTGAGGCATGGAGCAGTGCCCCACGAAACATGACGGAGCGAGCGTGGCCCCTGCAGCTGGGAAGCCTTGACACCGTGGGGATATATACACACTAGACCTGGAACTAGATGACCTTTGAGGTCCCTGCCAAGTCAAACCATTCTATGGCCTCTGCAAAACCAGGAGCCCTGGTGTTGCTCCTTTGTGGGAATCTGCTCCCAGGCTCGGTTGCGTCAGATGTGGGTTAGGTCAGCTGCCGGCGTGAGCCAGCGTGGCTGCCCCAAGCAGGGACAGAGCAGCAGTTTCATCTGAGCTATAGTCTCTGCCAGATGAGCTCTGGGGCTCTGCCAACACATCTAAGGCTGCTTCGTTCCCCTGCCAGGAGCTAACATGCTTCCTAGCTGGAGCAGGAAGAGGGACATCTGCCCAGGCTTCAGCCACCACGAGTCGCTGTTGGCCTCTCTGTGCAAGTCTGTCTTTGCTTTCAGGTGAGAGGATGGCCCATAAAGCCAAGCTGCCGAGACGCAGACATGCAGGAGGGTGTCCAGGGGCACGGTGTGGGAGCCTGCAGCAGAGTGTGCTCATGCACATGAGGGCAGTGACACTGCGTCCGCTTCTGCCACTGCCAGGGCTTGTGGGCATCAAAGGCTGAGGAACGCGTGTGTCGCAGAGTTACACCCTGACTTAGCACTGACTTCCTACGGCTTATCTATGGTAAATGCACCAACCCATTAGATTTCTTTGGGCAGTGAAGTCCCCCCATTCCCTCAGGGATGCTTGCAGACTGGATCTCCCCGTATTACAGAACTGCTTTGCAGAGCGGTTGTTCCAGCGTGGCTCCCCAAGAGCCGGCAGAGCTGACTGCAGCTCCCCGTGGGCACCCACAGGCGTGCCACAACGCTCGCTTGCTCTCCTGGCACGGTTTGGGTGTCACGGGACAGAAGGGACCTGGAGTGGTACAAATTGTTGCACAGTGTAAATCTGGATAAAGTCCCTTTGAATCCTGAGTCCTCTCCATTGACTGTGGCAGGTCTGAGGGTCACCTCCTTGAATCGAAGGAGTGGGTACAAGCGGCCTCAGTCCTTCTGGAGGAAAAACAACCCCAAATGCCAGAGCGTGGAGCAGCACAGCTTTATTTCCGTATTTTGAGCAGAAATGAGTCCCATATAGAGTGATGTAACCCAAGCCCCAAGTACGTCCTTGTACCCTGGAATCAATTCCCTTACGCCCCTTGCTATTTATAGCCCCGATGCCATTCCCAGCAGCTCCACGCAGCGTTACTTCTGCTGCGCTACTCCAGCACGCTGCCTCCGCCAGACCTGCAGCGCGGGCAGCAGCTGCCGTGTGTGCAGATCGCACAGCAACTGCGCGCCGCCGCCTGCCGAGGAAAACCGCCCCGCTCGCGCCCCCGGCCAGCCACAAAACCAAGGCAAAGCAGAGGGCAGGAAGGGAAGAGCGAGACCAGGTCCCTTGGCTAGCGGTGCCTAAAACCTGCCTGTGCAGGCAGCCCAATATCTGTTTCAGTGTGGAGGTTTCTGCCCTTGCAGCAGGGCTGATGGCACGGGGAGCTCCAGGCTGTGCTGCTGCCTGGTTGACAGAAAAATAATTCCGAGCGTTGCTGGTAAAGCCACGTTAAATCAGAGGGGGGTTTCCAGCTCTGAGCCAGCTTGCTGCCCCTCCATCATGAAGAGCAAGAGCAAAGCCCAGCAGGAGGGAGGGCGCATGGGGGGCTGATTACCCCACGGCTGCTGCCTTCCTCGCTCCTGGGTGAAACCCAAGGTAGGGCCCCAAGTGACTTGGCACGTCATGTCTCGAATGCACCGCTGCGGCTGGGAGAGGGGCATCCGTGCTGGCAGCACCAGCCAGCAAGCACAAAACGTGGGCCAGGACAGGGGCTGAGGCTCGAGGCAGGATTTGGCCCTCCTGCAGAGATTTCTGTCTGCCTTCTTTGGCATCTAGTGCAAAACTTTAAGTCTCTTAAATTTTTTAGGCAGGATTCTACTGCGCCTCGAACCCTGTGTAAGCAGCACACCTATGCTGGGTGGCAGGACAAGCCCTGGGGCTCTCCCACAGCCCCCCCACTCTCAGGGATGCAGAGCGGCGGCCGATCAGGCGCGGGAGGCGCAGCCAGGACCCCTCACAACAGCAGTGAGATTCCCACCGGGGCACAGCAGGGCCGTCACCTTGTAAAGGTATTTGAACAGATCACGGCCCGTGGCTGGGGCGAGGCTGCAGCTCTCGCTCGGGGCGGTGGAGGCACTTACCTCCATGCAGCCACTGCTCTCTGGTCAGGAGACGCTGAAGGACAGGGGGGACCAGAGCAGGGACTGGGGCTGCAGCGGTGGCCAGGAGGCCCCTCCAGGCCCCTCCGGCTGTAGCTTTTGCCTCCGGTGACTGCCTGCAGTGGCCAAGATCAGGCAAGAAGAATCCCTAAGTTTCACACACCAAGAAATGGCA
Organism: Psophia crepitans; assembly: GCA_013399095.1. Taxonomy (NCBI): domain Eukaryota; kingdom Metazoa; phylum Chordata; class Aves; order Gruiformes; family Psophiidae; genus Psophia; species Psophia crepitans. The sequence continues at coordinate 2,040,783 of VWZZ01008172.1, read as the reverse complement.
GTTTTGCACAGCCTTTTAGAAAATACGTACGAGACAGTAATCAGATTTTGTTTTATTAAAAAACCTGCAATAAAATTCCTTGGAATTCACCATCTTAACTTTGAGAGTTGCAATATTTTACTAGTACATAATAACACAGTCTCACATATTTACATTATAATCCTCTATATAACAAAAATAGCCGTGTTGTACTACTGAATAATGCTTCCAAATATTAGCCTCAACATTTCTCCCGGCTGAGTCACTGTCCATGCTCTTTAGCATTTACAGTATATAACAAAGCAAGAAGGAAAAAAAAAAAAAAGTGTGTGCCTCATGACTTCAGGCAAATCCCTTTAAGATGGTAGTTCTCCGACTCCCACATTTTTCAAGAGATAAAGTGCATTGGAGGGGAAGATGTGTATGTTATCAAATATCAGCAAAGAGTTAAATTACATTTGCAATACTGTACAGAAAGTAATGCTAGAAAAAAAGGCTTGCTTCACAAACGGCTACTGCACTGTTTTGGCAGCAAGTCACAGGTATCAGGGGGATGTGGAAGAAGCTAACTACAAGAAAATGAACTGCCCATGCAAATGCCACGGTGTGATTTTGCCATGGTCTTTCGGTAGGTGTTTCACAAACCAAAGAGCAGCTGTCTGGGGAAAGGAACTTTTTTTTTTTTTTTTTTTTTTTTTTTAAATGAGGAGATGAAGGGCTGTTTCCACAAGCCAAAAGAAACATGATGTGCCAGCATGCAGAAACCTTTGCCTTACCAGCGAAACAACCACAGTCAAAACTAGGCTCCCGTCCTGAGGGAGCTGCACAACCAGGGACGCAGCGTGTGGGTGTGAGAACCCCGTCACCCCCAGGTTACTAGGGCTGGCACCCCCTGGGCACGGCCAAAGGCCTCCAGGTAAACCCACTCCTGCTGCCCCGAGCTGCGCTGATCACCTTGGAGAATTTCACTGGGACAGACCATTGTCTCTGAACTGGAAGTTACTGCAGTAAGGTGTGCGCTGATCCACGTGGTATTTATTGTGCTCGGGATTTTGCATCCCTTTTTAACATTGGCATTTGCTGGTACGGCTCTGCAGCGTGTGAGAAGAGACACGGCTGGAAAAAGCTTTGGAGCCATCACTGAAAACCAGGGTACTTCTGCTCTGTTGGTGAACCACGTACAGATGGGACGTCACATTTTTTTTTGGTTTGCTTATAAACTACTCTAAATAAAAATAATTCTCTTCTGGAAATGGATGGAATGTATATTTTGACAAGTACAAAACCATTTTAAATGTTCACTAAATACAAGGAACATCTTGCTATAAAAATAACAGACCCTCCCACCCACTGTCCCCTCTTTACATTTCTAATTATAAAACGGTACAGTCATTTCAGGTTCCTAACATGAAACAAGAAGTAAGGATGGTGTTACATACACATACAAAACATTTAGATATTTGACTTCTGAAATAACCGTATACATTCAGAGCAAACAAGCATCTTGATCTTGCTATTGTTTTTAACGCTACACAGGACTGAGGACTCAAGAAATAAACAAGAAAGGGAAAATACTATTTCTCTCCCCCCCCCCCCTTTTGTTTTCTTTTTTGCATTCACTCCAGAAAGAAATAACTTCCACTGATTCACAATTAAAGTAGCTGAGAGAGACAGGATCAATTTCAGATGGGAAATTAATCTGTTGGCTTTTCATTCAAAATCCACAGTTTTCATTCATCTTTCTCCTCTATCTCTCCCTTTGAAATATATCTCCTGCTCAGAAGGTTTTTTGGTTTGGTCTTTTTTTTTTTTTTTTCCCCTGAAAAAGAACTGCCAAAGCAGAGAAAGGGTTTCCAGCCCAGCGGGGGAAGCTCCGCGGCAGAGGGCAGCCTTCTCCCTCGCTCGCCGCCCCAGCCCGCAGCTGCCATCTGCTACGCAAACAAATCCAGACTCAAAAGTCCATCTGGCGTTCCTCTTTCAACTGCAAAACTATCAATTAGTTCAGGTAACAGCTTGGTAAAAATAAAAGAAGTGCCTGTGTTGGATCAATTGTCCCTGTTTAAAAAGCCTGCTAAAACACCACCTCCACCCTCGTTTTCCCTCGCCCCTAAAGTATTTCATGACATTGTTTTTCACCTCTTGCATTAACCAAGACGACTCATTTCTGTCATGCCAGTTGCCCCGTATACGCTCACACTTTTTGCAGCTGTGAAACAAGTGAGTCAACGCTCAGCATTCTTCAGTGAAGCAGCAGCCCCAGTCCGCGCTGGTTAGGAAGACGCTTGGTTGCCCCGAACCTGCCGAACCCCCCGGGCCTACCTTTCATCAAGCCCTTACGCTGAACTTTGGCGGGCTCCTTTCCCCTGCCTGAGCCAGCGCAGTCCAGCCTGCCACAGGAGATACAGGCAGCACAAAATGCAAGAGAAGAAGTGTTGCAGTGTTAGTTTGAGCCCCCGACCTCCTTCCCATGAAATAAAGGCTCAGACTAAAGCAAACATTTGTCAGGTGGGCTGGGAAGGAACAGGATGGATTGTAAATGGATGTGTCCCAACAGCAAACCAAGCTCTCGCTCTTCTGCTCGGAGAGTCAGCTTGTCCTGGCCCCTATTCCAAGCAGACTGGTAACTTTGGCCCTACAATAGGGATCTACAAGAACAAGTGATTTAAAAAAAAGTCCATTACTGCTAACAAATAGAAATGAATAAACAACTACTGATTTTCTTGGCTTGCACAGCCTATAAATTCCTGTTCCTGGCTTATTGCAAACTATATGCTTTGTCACGAGCTTTTCTACAGACAGAGACCACGAAGGAATGAGTCTCTCATAAACAAAGCCTGGGAGATGCCCAGCTGCCTGGGCCGAAAGGCATTTCCCGCTGTTACGCACAACCGCCACTGTCGTTTCGGTATGGACCAACTGTCAAAACAAGGCCTTGCAGTCCAGAGAGTCTATAGAAAGCCTTGTGCCCCAATCTTTGCCTTTTAATCACAGAATCTGCTCCAAGGGCTGTGGCATATAGTCAAAGGAAAAAGTTTGTAAGGCAAAACTCTGGAAAATCTGTATGACAACTGCACTGCAAGTTTAACAAGAATGGCCAATAAAACACGCGGTATGGAAAATCTGCGTTGCACTAATGACTAAAAGCAGATGGAAGTGTTAAGTGATCTGCAGATACCTGCCAGGGCAACCCATCCATATGCAAAGGTCTCCTGAGCTAGATGTTTTTGAAATTGGACAAGCATTGCTTTTTATTGAGCAAGGGGGAAAAGAGGCTGCGTTAACAGGTTTGATAACAAAAACTCTGAACCACAAAATGCGTATTCTTTGAGAAAGATTAAATTCAGAGCTGGATCCATCTCTGGTGCTTTGGATCATTCTGTTAACAAAGAAAGAATGTATCCCAAACGAGTCATGCAGCAAGAGACCAAGTACTGCCCTTCTTGCAGTGACTTCCTCTGGATCCGATCCAGTGGTCATTAAAGTAAGGAGGTCCGAGGGACTTCGCGTATGGGATTTCATCATTTTATTTTTTCCAATTGACTCTATAAAGTTTTTTTCTTTAGTGCCACTGTCTCCCTCATATAAAAAGGTCTAAAAATGGCAGCTGCTTCTGTTTTCACTACAATACAGTTTCCATAGTCATATCAATGTATTTTTATATGCATACACGGCAATTTAATTCGACAGAATGCTTAATGAATGAACTGCAGTGCTATGACTGCCCTGATCCTGGTTTTGAGGCTCTAAAGCAGTCAGAAAATAAAAAAAACCCCAAATCCTCACTAAGTACCAGAACTGTATCCCCACCAGAAAGGGTCAGCTGGGGGGAAGGGATGTAGAGCTCGTGCCCTGCATGTCTGCATGCACATATTAAGTCATTTGTGAGTGCAAAACTCTGCCCACGTAACTTCTTCTGTACCTCACCTATTGAACAGACCTTTAGGAAGGCGGTTTAGTGAAACCCATGAAAAAATCAAAAGACAGTCAGAGTGCAGTTTCCGTCTGTCCGAGTTTCATCCTGTAAGCCAGCCTGAGCGCAGATGAGCCTCACCAAAGGCCAATCCTTCTCCCACCTACTACTCACTCACAGAAAAGAGCGTCAGATGACAGGACAGGAAGAGCTCAGAGACACCAGATCAGCTTAAAGACAAGACCTGCCCCCTCCTCCAGCCGCTGGCCCTGCGCAGCAGGTGCCCCTCAGCCCCGCCGCCAGCCGGCACCCACGGTGTGAGCCTGCAGAATTACACGCACGAGCACTTGTTCGTCAGAGGGCACCAGAGGATTTTGTGTTTTCCTGGCTGCATGCTAAAGGCTGCTTTCCCCCGTGAACAGGCAGTGCTGTACCCCCGGCATCCAAACCCCGCATATTTAATGCCGGAGCTCAAGCTCAGTGGGCAGCAGCACTGAGGGCTCACACGATGCTCAGGATGGGACTGATCTTGCCCAAAGCTGTGAATGGGGAGGTTTAGTTTTACCCTGTGAGGATCTCAGTGAAGAGACTCACGTAAGCAAAAATGTGCACGGGCCTGCAGACCTGCAGAATTAAGGCTTTCATACGTGTTACCAACACACATCTGGGGGTCTTCATATTTATGAAGCACCTCAAATTCCCAAGGCATTTCACAGGTTATAGATACAAAGAATATTGTCAGCCAGGTCCTGCTTTAGGAAAACATTTCCATTTGACATAGGGACTTAATTATGCTTATAGAAGACGTGTTGAAAATAACGTGATTTTGGTTCAAGTTCAAAATTAGATGTAAGTGCTTTTCTGAAGGAGGATGGAATAAATCATTTACTTAAGTGCTTTCCTGGCGTCGGTGATGTATAACCTGGCTTTGCACTCGTTATCGCTTAACAGTACTCAGAGCTGTAGAACACCTGAGGACAGGGATGGAAAAACATCTTTCCCGAGCGAACCCGCAGGCAGAACTGGGAAAACAAAAGCAGAAAGACTCCTGACCCAGATCTGCAAGGATGCCCCTTTTGAAAGACCGCAGTACAGTGGTATGGAAAAACATCTCCCCCAGCCTAGCACCCTGCCTCTGCCAGTGGCCTCCTGTGGACCCCGAGGGACCACATCTCCTATGGGATACTGAGAAAAAGGGTATGCACAGTGCGATCCCTCTCAAAATTCTTTCATTAACTCCTAAAAACACAGGCAGGGTCTCAGTCACCATCCACGCGATGCCCCTTTGAGCACCGCTCCCTTTAAAGATTTTGCTGGGCAAAGGACCCAGTTCAGTATCAGCTGGGAGTTTCACCTCCTGCCTTGCTTTTCCCCAGCTCTCCTTTGCTCTGCTCTGCTGTGGGTAACTCGGCGATGGCAACAGATAATTGGTCAGTCTATCCACTGAGATTAACTTAAGTTAGTGAAATAAAACAAAGACTTTGCAACAGCTCCTTTGAAACCCAAACAATTTGGCCAGGAGTTTTTTGTCTGTGTGCTGGGCTGCAGTGGGCAGATGTTAGAGGATCGCTAACAACTCCGACACCGTGTTTGTGATGTTCCTGTGATATGTAGCACCCAGGCTCCAGTGCCAAGGAAGAAATTGTACCAGTCTGTGTATTTTCCGTAGGGAGACCCAAGTGTGTATAACCAGCTTCACTCTTTCCCCTGCAGTCATTTGAGACTAATTTCATTCCTGTGTGAAGGGCCACTTACATCCCATTTCAGCATTACTTCCAGAGCTTAAGTGGAGCTGATGCAGTACCTTGTGCAAACTCTCCTGTGTAGGGGTGAATTTCAGCTTTGGTTCCCCTGATGCCGTGAGCCTCTCCCGCAGCAGCAAGGAATAGAGAAGACATTAAAGAATGAGGAAAATACAATTACAGAACCACAAATACTGGTGAGACTGACCTATCTGCGCCCTCTAACTTTCCTTTTAAACCAAACAGATTTCCAGCTGCCTGCATCTCTTTAATTAAAAAGAGATGTCCTGTCAAATGGCTTATAAAAATGTAACAGCACATTTCCAGATCATGGTTTGAAGGATGATTAGGCTGTGCTCTCTTGCCTCAAAGTTACCCTGCAATTTAGGGACTAAGAACATAAAAAATTAAGCTATAAAATGAACTGAGTTCTAACTGCACGGAAAAGCATGGAGTATAATTTTTTCCTTCTTCCTGCACTAAAGAAGTAAGTTGGCCAAAATTTAAGGGGTAAGTTCTAAACACATTTGTTCCTGAATAAGATCTGACAAACCAAATTTTGGCTGCAACTTGGTTTCCACATCTAATGAGTAAATCCACAAGGAGATTAAATGCAGCAAGAACCCTAATAGCTGCACTCTGAGATGCTGCCATGACACCATCAAGTCAAAATGTTTGACCTCTCCATGAAATTTCAATGCAAGATGAATTGTTGAGTCTATGGACTTACTCAGGAGGCAGTAATGTGATTCCAATCATCTGACTGTCAACAGAAACCATTTACTCTTGTGTAACAGTAAGCTAAAAATGCTTCTTCACAGTTGAGTATTTTGACTGAAAACCGAAAACATACACTGAACAAGTAACAGTAAGCTTTTCCCTGGAAAGCAGAGCTCAGGATGACCTAAATAATCATCACAGGTTATTATTATTTAGGTGTTTTGATTTATGTTAGTTCTGTTTATTTTCAAGTTCCCTCCCCTTGACCCAGAATATTTTGGTATTTATAGCTATATACAAATTGCGAGTATTCCCTTATGCTTGCAACAATATTAACCGGGACTCTGGAGGGCAATGAACCACCTGAACTCTGGTGTTCCATAACAAGCAGGCAAAAACTGTTGTCAAAACATGAGAAGTGAAAAGCACTAAGAAAAAACCCAACCAAAACAAACCAGGAAGGAAGCATTTCAACCAGCTGCCTCCTGCTTCATTAGCAATTTCTGACACCGGTATCAGCATCTTCAGACCCTTTCTGAGAACACTCTTGTCACCTCTGTAATGCACAGCTCTTAACAAGCAGCCTCTGGAAACCTCTCAGACACTCCTTTAGCCTACCGGGCAGAGTTTGGTCTGTAAAATTAAGAAAAGACATGATTTTATAAGAGATGTTTTTTTCCTGCCGCTGCATTGTGACTTGAAGGCCATTAATGTACTGACTGCAAATAGCATAAAATATAGAAAAGGACTACAAGAACGGAGTGAAGTTTTAAGCTTTACTTTCTCTCCTTCACACTGTATGGTTCTTGTCTAGAACAGAGCTCTAAGCAAAAGCCCCAACATAATGCAGCTGAAATCTCAGCACTCTTAACTCAGAGCTCTCTAACGAATAAAGGCCTTCAGAATATACCGTTTCCAAGGCTCCAACCTCATGAAAGCAGGCTTCACATTAATGCGGGTTGCTGGTACACCTTCCTTCTGAAGCCACGTGTACTTCATGCAGAAACAACAAGGCAATGATAAATCCTGGAGTCAGATCATGAAGTGACCAGTGAACGGGAATTCAGATTTCTGGATTGAACTCTTGAAAAAGATGGGGTCAGTCAACAAAAACAGAGTGCTCATCCATGACAAACTATAAACAAACAAACATAACAAACATACGTCTTTTAAAAAAAAACAAACAAAACCCCAATCGAACAAGTGTAGAAAACACTCAAGCTGTCATTTCAGTTGCGTATTTATGAGCCACTGAAGAGTTACATGACTGCTCTCAAGCAGGTGAGTAAACTGGAAGCGTTCATCTCCCATGTGAACAAAATGAACGGACGTAGATGATGAAACTGCATCCAGGCAGACACAACTGTTGCTATTGCTTTTCGTGACCATCTCAGAATGGGGTGTGCAGGAGTGACAGTGCTCTGGAGGTGTGTGCATGACTGGTCCAAATCCTAGAAAGCTGACTCGGTCCCTCCCTGTGACCCTCCCCTGTAGTTTAGTGCTGGATCTCTGTTTTTCAAGACTTCACCTCTTCGCAGTCTTGATCCGTGGAAAGCTCCACATCAGACAGTCCAACCTCCATTGCCATAATCAATGAAATATCTGAATCACTGCTGACTGCTGGCTCCTGTTCATCTGTGAGGGTAGAAAAGACAGGAAAAGGGCATTACAGTCACATCTTTCTGTCAACATATTACTATTTTTTAGTTCTGCAGAGGGAACCCAGAGGTCTTCTCCACCACTGAGGTTCTGCTTAGATTCCAGACTTTGCTCTTATTCAATATCTGTCTAAAGCATTAAAAAAATATATTAGAAAGTTCAAGCCATCACTAGTGAGAAACACGATGACAAGGAGCCTGGATAGGTAATATTTTCTCCTCCTCCTAATCCTCCCAGGGCTTTCCACATCCAGGGCCTTCATCTCCATGACCTTCCTCCCACCTCCTGAGCATGTCCTTCCTCGTTCCCTTCCTCAACCTGGCATCATCCTATTCTCCCCACAAAGGCAGCAAGTTAAGAACAAAGTCGCAGGCACCTGGTGGACTGAGTCAGCCATCAAGAAACCATTTCTAACAGGAAAAAAATCTGCCCAAGCCCTCATTAGGTAACAGAATCTCTGTTAGTGGAGACTTTTAGGAGGGCACTAGGCTAATGTCTGGAAGGAGCAACATGGGCACTGTTAATTCTGCCTCAGGACCAGGCTACCTGTCTTCTCAGGTGCCTTCTCTCATCCTTTTCCAGCCTCTTTTCTATTAATCCTTTCCTCTGATTTGAAGTACTTTGCCAGTTTTTGATCCAAGTGATCTACCTTAATCCACCACGATCCCAAATACTGTTAAGAGTCAGATTATTGACTTTCACCAAACTGCCAATCCCATCAAAACTACAAATGCAGGAGCAGCAACTTGTTTTTGTTTTGATCCCACAGTACTTATTACATGTACATTTGGTAGCACATAAAGCCAATGGATTTTAAAGGACTGAAAGCTATTTTATTTCAAGAACCATCAGAAGCAAAGCACACTGGATCTCTAGGGAGATTTTCAAAGGCACAAAAATCCCATATGTGGCTGAGTCCCCGAGAGAAAAAGTTGATGGTTCATATTTTCAAGTGGTTTGATTACGACGACAATATTTATGCTACAGCAGTACAACGTATTCGAGTCTGTGGCAGCTTTTCCTTTGCATATTTTATTTTTCAGACAATAGAAACAGAGAGGGACTGATGCTAAGAAGTCTAAAAGTTGAATATCTAAGAATTAGTAAGTAACAAACATTACAGAGGAGACAGGAAAATAATAACTCCTTACAGTTTAATTATTCATCTGAAGCCAAGTGAGCACAATTAGTTCCTTGCAAGAGCTGCATGTTTTTTAAATGTTTTAGAAAAGAAAAAAAAAAAGTATTTACTTGTGCTGGCATTAGACCTCATGTTTTGTAGGGAAAGCTTGCATTATTCAAACTGAAAGAGCCAGTGCTTTCCTTTACAACCCTTCCCAATTTTCACCCTGGGTTATTTTTATACTTTCTTGATTGCAAGATAAATAATTAACGCACACAACCTCTTTATATCTGTATTTTTTTTTCCTATCAATATGACAGTAGTAAAACATTTCAAGGCATTGCTTCTGACTATAAATGTTTCCACTGGAGGTGGAGGAAGTACTTACGAACTGAATGATGCCTCCCTGCAGACTTCAGGGGGCTTCAATTACATTGAACCATTAGGTGAACTGCTAGATCCAAGAGTACAAGAGTGCATCACATATACCTCCAAGACCTAAAGCATCATCTGTAGTGGTAACAGCTCCCTGAGCCAGAACGATGTGGTTCCAGACCGCTGGATTATTTATCTTTCCTCTATAACTAATAGGATTCTTGAAAACAATGAAAACGCCGCTTCAAATGTTGACCTAAGAGCAAGTTTATATTTGCATGACAGAGTTCCTGAGGCTTAGCCATGTTAAACAGCCACTTGGAGCACTCCTGAGACAAAGGTGATTTTCATCCGAACTAGCTGTGCAGGAAAGGAGGACCGGCTGAATGGCGACAGCCACACGCATGCTGAAGAGGCAGGCTGAGCTGCCAACACCAAATGTCAGAGCATCAAATGAGAAGTGCTTATGGTGCTGAAGTGTTATTTCAAGAATTGTTGTTTCTTCTAGGGTTGCACAGCAGAAAAAGATCTCTACTGAGTTCAAGGCAGGCAGACAGAACAGAACAGAAGCAGGTTTACAGCTCACCTACCATCTAAGCTATGTACAACAGGAGCACCCGCTTTCCAAACCAGCCAACTTGAGTTATACATTAAAAATCCTATTCAATTATTCAAATTCCCGGATCTTAGTCTTTCCAAACCGTGGGTTTTGCAGTCTGTCTTCTTTGGGACTGAAATGCAGGTCAGTAGGAACAATGAACAAAGGAGCCTAGAAATGCCCGTGCTTATGCTCTGGCATTGCTTTTCCAGCACTGCAAAAGTGCCTGGAAACACGAACGCTCCACCTTCATTGCTTGCTAACAGTGCAGCCGTTCAAAATCCTACAGGCTGCCGCTTCAGCAGAGTGGGGAGAAGAACCCAGACATCACCATCCCTTATGCCTTCCCTTTCAGGGAAGGAATGAGCACTGACATTCTTTGGAAGGCGCGGACAACACAAGGAAATTAATGCATCCCTCAGCATTACGTGCTTGCTTTTGGAAACAGGAGCCCAACTACTGACCGCAACGTGCACAGGATGAAAACTCGGGGGGGGCTGCTTGATATGGATCAGCTGTAGGTAACTGGCTGCAAGGTCTACAAACTGCCGCACTGTGGCTCCCCACAACAACACAGCCTTTGCAGACTGAGGTGGTTTGCATTTTTTAGTTGGTTTTTTTTTTTTTTCCTTTTGGCCAGCTGCTCAATAACACGAGCCAGCACAGTTAGTGGCATTTGTTAAAGGCAAGCAAACCTCAACTAAACTGCAAGGGCCAGGAGCTTAGCCTGCGTTTTGCATCGCTGGTTTTTAGATGCTATTGTATAAGCTTTGTCATTGTAAATCACAGAGCTTCTACAGAAGATGCCTGGCTCACTGTTACGAACTTTTAAGACCTTTTTGCAAGTTGTTTGAAATTTGGTGTTTTTCTTAAAGCCCTGAAGTCAGCTGGGGACCTCAACTTCCACAAAGATCCCAGCTTTCACTTTAAAATAAATTAATCTTAAGAAGCAAAAAGGAAAGAAAGAGGCTTTTTTTTTTTAAACAACCCCATATCCCTAATTACTAGACATTTTATGTTGGAATATCTGACTTGCAATTTTAGATATTTGAGATTGGCAATCCTGTCTAACAACATACACTATAAGGCTTCCACCATGTTTTATAGCACTTCATGCCACAGGCATAAAGCCTTTTGCTTAATGAAGCAGAAGGCACATCCCAAGCTGCTTTTAAGCCTGAGTGCTAGTACCTACAGCAGGCAACTGTAGACCTCACTGCCACATTCCTCTCATGTCAGCGAAACGCAATACACCACAGCACGCTGCCTACCTCCAGACAGACTTTTTCCACTCGCTTATATTCCCTGACACACATTCGTCTGAGAGGTGCAATAAAACAAACTCCTTCTCTAGCCAACCTTTAATGCAGGAAGAATATCACCGCGCAGATACGGAACTGCCCTATGTAATAGTGGTACAGCCCTTACTTGTTGCGAAGTTCGTTAAGTGATTATATTTGAGTATAACTGCACTCAAACAAGGCTGAAAATAGGTAATTACTCTGGTGCTTTAAAAACAGTAGGACTGCACGCTAGTAATAGTTATCTACTGCTGCCACCGCTTCTAATGCTTTGAGTAAGTCTGTAGCTGTTGTACACTAATAAATATTCCAAAAGAAAAAGGTCACACGATGGGTTTCTAAGAATTCGATACTGCTTGCAAGAGTCTTGGGAGGAACCTAAGCATTCAACAATGAATGACAAGTACACTTACAGAAATACTCATCTGCCACCTGCAGGTACGCAAAGAGGCACGGACACTAATTGAGACAAACTTTTAATGACCTACACAAGGATGAGGAACAAGTTGATGTGACTGTTGGTGGGTTTTGCACGAATGGAGGCCTCACTCCCACTCACCACGGTGCTCCTCCCAAGGAGGTCACATCTGACACTGTGCTCTGATGTCCCTAGGACACGGGCAGTGCCGTGGGGCTCTCCTAAAACTGCTCCTGCTTGTCCCAGAGGCTGAGATTTCCCCCAAGCTCAAGGACCTGAAAAAGCTGCAGAACCCCGTGATGGGCTAAAAGGTCCACGAGCCATTTGCATCCAAGAAATCAGCACAAAAATAAATATACACTAGATCTTGTATAGCAAAATCTTGTCAGCATTGAATGCATGTAAGGTTTGTTTAAGATGACAGATTTTTTTTTCCTTCTTGGACCTTTAGGTACGCTTTGCTATTACACCCACTTGTGAGTAAGCAGAGAAGTATCGATTATTACATGTCAAATGAAAGCGGCCACCAAGTGTGTAATTAATCTACTGAAAGTGTAACTAAAGCCAGCAATCTCCTGTTTTTGTGGAATACAAAAGGGGCCACAGTCTCCTTTCCTTCATTTATTATCAGCTCTCCGTGAACTAATTCAGCGTACTCAGTCCTGCTCCACACACAACTAAACCGTTGCACCGAGCTGTAAAGCTGCTCAATGGTTTTTTTCATCTTAGGAGAGCCACAGGAATCAGAGGGCAAGAAAAAGCTGCTATCATGCTACTGACTTAGGTGTAACCTATTTGCCTAGCTATAAAGTTGAGCATTTAGCACAAGAAACAATTCTTGTTTTGGGCAGATCTTCCATTCTTGATGGCAGATGACCAGCTTTGAGGAGAAATTAATAATTGATTTTTTCATCTAATGAAATGCTGTGAAAAATTTATCAGTTATTATCCCACCTTTTGCTGGCAGAAATTGTACAGCAGACAATGGGACCCTGTCTAAAACCTCGTTTTGACAATAAATACACAGCAGAACTTGGACTTGATTTCACTATTCATTTCACATCCTCACTACTGTGAAACATACCTTATTTCATAACTCTGCATTTCTGAAGATAGAACTAAGCCAAAACATATCCTGCTGACAGGTATGTTCTCAGATCTAGACAAACATCTAAAATTTATGTGTTAGCATGAACCTTATTTCTGTCTGGGGCTCACTTCTACTAAACGAATACTGCCCCCAGTCAGATGTGTCCAGAAGGGTTTTGCTCCAGAAGAAACCAGAAACGTGACCATCTCCTGGAGCTCTGAGGACCTGAGAACAAAACGTATCCAGGGTCATTAGAGGAACTGATATGGGACCTTTATCAAAACGGATTCTGTTCAGCATGAAGCCACAGCAAACTGCCAGTGAAAGCAGTGTTATTCAGATTTTGCTTCCAGTATCAGAAAAAACAGAACACTATTCATCACATTTGATTTATGACAGGGAGAGAGACGTATTTCTAGAGCCCACTATTTTTCTTTGTCTGCCCAAGAACATGCTTTACCGTTACAGAGTTTATTGCTTCCTCCTACTGCAGCCTTGCCACAGCATAGCTTTGCTGCTTATAGTCTAAGAGTAGGAGCATGGTCCTGCAAAGTTAGTACCTCAAATGGCAACTTCTTCCACAACAGTACCAATCAAATTTATTTTATTGCTAATGCCCTCTTCTTTAAAAGCACTACTGAGTCTTAAAATTATTCTCAAATTAATTATGCAATACTTCTTATTGGATCATTTTATAAGTAAGTCTCAAATTCCTTTCATATCATCTTGATAATTGTAATGTTTTAAAACAAGTAATAACCGCACTAACAAAACAACTGAAATAAAACACGCAGAAAAAATTGCCTATAAAATCTGTAATGCAAAAGAAGCAGTGGGAATATGTTTGAGGAGAAAGGGTTATAAAAAACCTGTTACTAATGCAGTCCTTTTCTACACAGAGGCTAATAAAATGGATGAAGAAGTCTTGCTGGCTACAACTGAGAACAAAGTACTGGGGAAATATTTTGCTGCTGTTCCCTAGCATCAGCGAGAGACTTATCTGAGTACTTGAGCATGGTAACTGCTTTTGGAAGAAAAGGTTATAGAGTCTTTTCTATAAATAACGAGCCAGACCTCTGTGAATGTACTAACAGCAGCAGGGCTTCAGCCAGAGGATACAGCAGACGATGTCTGAAACACATGGCAAAGAATGCCCAAACATCAGCACACCACGAATAACCAAACGCCATGAGCTGGCCAGATTCATTCAAGACAACATTCCAAAAATGTGTTTAACTGGGTCAAACCCCAAAGTGGTTGAAAGACTTGAGAGATGAGCCTGGATATGACATAAAACACTAGAGTCCCTCCCAAAGCAAACTTCTTTTTTTCTTCTTATTGAGTGAAAAGGCAACTAACTTTCTTCCCTTAATCTTTCACTAAGATATATGTTTTGAGAGAACATATAGCATCTCTTAACAGAAAACAGCCAAAGACATAGTTCCCTGTCTTCAAACATCCTGCAGTACAGAGGGGTATCATCATCATCATCATTCTAGACATGAGCTACTGAGATGGAGAGTCACGACCCTTCAAGGCGTTCACTGATTCTGGGTTATGGTTAAGTGTCTTAACCTGATTTTTCAGTTACAACATTAACCTGTACATTGTATGCCCCAAGCGTATCTATTACTTCAGCTACAGCTGCAAGTACTCAGCACTTCTGGAAATCATATCCCAGTATCTCAAATCAAGCATCAAGAAATGAATGGGAAATTATTAGTACTACAACCAATATTCTGAAGCCTAAATTTGGAACATGTTGCACTTACGCAATAAACTTTAACATCAATTACCTGAGGAGACATTTTGTGTTTTGGCAAGACCAATAAACTCATTCTCATAAACACCATAGAAAGTATCAGCACCCAAATACTCTCTCCGGAACAAAAAAAAGGGGAGGGGGGGGAGGAAGGGGGGAAATCTGTCCAAATAAGGACATATGATACAGAACACAGGGCAGATAGCAAACACATGTGCAGAAAGCAGAGCAAAAGGGGAAGAACACATACCAGATGTTATTGTATGAAGACAGTTGGACCTGACTGGCTGGAAAAGCAAAGCATTTTTTTTAATTTTCTTTCTTTCTTTCTATCTATCTATCTATCTATCTATCTATCTATCTATCTATCTATCTTTAATGAGCATAAACTGGCTCCTTGGGGTTTTGTCCCTGAATCAGAACACAAGGCCTTTGAAATGCACAGCACGTATTAACATCATTTTAGGAGTCAACACTTTGGAGATCTGTCTTCTCTCTACAAGAGGCTGGCTGATGTTTTGGGAACTCTGGATCAGATGTATTAGCGGGGAGCTGCCGACCCTCTCTCTCTCTGTGGTACAATGAACATGCCTCTGCTGAGTATGACACAAAAAACCCCCTAGTATTTTTGCTTTCAGTATACTTACCTCTTTCTCCTTACTCTTATGGGTCATGCTCATCACATTCCTGCCCTAGGGCTAGCAGGGAAACTCCTTTTGTGGCTGAGATACTGCAATATAATTCTCTCTTCTGATGACTAGTCTTTCCTTTTTCCTGTTGGAAACTCAGTCAGAATATGTTCAGAAAGATTACCTGAACAGTCAAGGGAGTCATCACACTAAGGTCTCTTGCACCAACCTCTATGCTCTCATATCAGCTAATCCCCATATTCAAGGTCCTTCGCAGTTCATCTGGTCTTATTCACTACAAAGTATTTTCTTCCATCTTTGACTGACCCCATTCTTCAGTCCCACACTCTCCACAGGGCATCCAGCCTCTTAAACCTTTGCAAAGCTGCTTTTCCTTTCTCCCTCCAAGCCCTCCCACTGTCTGGAAGCGGGGAACGACAGTGGGGTGCCGCTGCATGCCCTCTTTACCGTTCACCACTGGCCATTCTCAGTGCCCAAATACTGCACCCAGATGCACCTCTGGTCAGGACGGCACGTTCTTCTGGTGCCCACAGTAAGTTTCAGGAATAAATCTGAATGCATTTCATTCAATGTACAGCCTGGCAGAAATGATTATTATTTAGAACATGCAAAATTATTCATGTATTTGATTGAAAATCAGAAAATGAGATCTACAATAAAAAGGGAAAAAATTTAGAAGTACTGAAGCCTGGGGATGTAACTAGATGATAGTTTCGATTCTCAAGTACCTTAACTACCTTTGGTAATATATTAAATAGCCAAAGCTCTCTAATTCTGAAAGAATTTAGTTACTTTTGGTAACATCCTGCCATTTCCTACAGCACTCTAAGAATTCTAAGAAACATTAAATGAAGTTTTCCATTTCATGTTAAACAAAAAGTCTAATTCAACTCTTCACCAAATTCACTCAGAAGAAAGTCCAGAGTAAACTAAAATCCCTACTATTGTGCACTGCTGCAAATGCTTCATGTGCAGGTATTATTCTCTGATCATTTCTGTTATTCTCCCATTTAATTTCTCTGTATGCAGACCAAGTTTCTGACTGAGCTGAAGTACAGTTCCATGTACCAGCAGCATGACAGAGCCAAGAAGTGGAAACGCAGCTCCCTTGCTCACCCTCCTGCCACCTATCCCGAGTCAGCTCTGCTATTCCTTCCACTGGCCAGGGACTTGACTTAAAACAAACAAACAAGTCTGCAAAGTACCTTGGAACCATTTATTGCTAGGCTAGCAGCTGAGCAGGCTGGCTCAGTCACAAGGCAAGTTCTGCATAGACAGAAAGGAAGGGAAGGGACACCCCACCTTGCATTCAGCATCTGTAAGCTGTCCCTGTGGTACCACGATGTTCTACGTCTAAAACATCAGGTGTGGCATGGGGACTACCTTTTTACTTGGTTTTCTAAGCAGCTGCTAAATGACCAGGGCTCCTTGGTGCTACTGCAAAACAAATATCATTAAGTGATGAAGTTAAAAATAATCATGCTTCATCATGTTAATGGTGTCTAAGGGATATTGCAAGAATTCTTCCAGTAGCCAAGGTGAGAAGGGTGGAGACACATTCACCCTTTGAGCAGTGAGCACACAACCATAATCACACTGCCAGCCACTTAAAAATCTGAAGCAATAGCAGGTATGAGACCAAAGTCGAGTTAAACGCTGCCTGGAGCAGCATGTTATATCCTATATGGCCTGCTGGCAGGCTGTCATAATAGAGACTTTTACATCCAAGAAGCATAATCACACTATTTAATTGCATGCATCTCAGTTTCCACAGGCTATACTGGTGACTGCTATTGTGACCAAACTTTCTTATTTATATTTTAAAAACCCATGTCAGCAGTGTGCTCTGCTTCCTGCAAGCCTGAAAGGAGAAGGAAATTACAGCCTGGCTCAGACACACAATGCGCTGGATTGAAGGAGCGGGACTGTAATGGTAAGAGAAACTTCAGTTCTGTTCTGTTTTTAAGGAACATAAGGAGGAAACATCCTTTCACAGGGTGATTTAGAGATGTACTGGCCGACACCACACAAATCCCTCAGAGCAGTCGCACCAGAAAGGTACCGCAATGCCCCCAGACATGACACAATATTAAACCAGAAGACTCAATGTAAGTTAGTGGTTTCCAAAACCTTTTTCTCTGGTCTGCTCATGCTGCAGAGCTCTGACCTCTCCTTGTATGACCCCATGGCAGAAGCAACTGCACAAAGCCACCTGAGATCGCTCCTTCTCAGGACTGCAGATCCCTGCTGACCCCACCTGCACAGCACCTCTGTTTTGCACCCTGTTCCTGGCCGGGAGGAATGGGAAAAGGGATGCTCAACCCACAGGCTCTCTCCTTCCCACTGCTGCAACCGCGGAGCCCATCCCAGAGTTGTAGATGAGTGGTGGCCGAGGTTCAGCAGGGTCTGCTGGCATGCAGCAGGGCCTGGGGAAATGGCAACCCATCGCTACGATCTCTGCCCAACAGCTTCAGCACTGCTGGATCCTGCAAAGGCACCCAGGACCGTGGCCCTCCTGGGAAGCGGGAATGCGACAAGGCCGTTTGGTGCTTGGAAGAGCAATCCACCAAGGGCACACAATGAGACTAGGACATGAAAGTGGACCTGCAGAGCAAGGCCTGGCTAGGCTGTTAAGAAATCTCAGATTACTGCAGCTTCAACGATGTTAGAAGCTTCTCACTCCTAGTTCAGCTCCCGTACAAGGTGGCTACTAGCCAGCAAGAATCTGCATGGGGGCAATTAATTCTGAGAACTTGATGTGAAATGTAGGCTGCTGTGACAAGCAGAAAAAACATTTCACCTAATCACTGTGAACTGCTTCCTCAATTACAAGTATGCACACAGCTGTAACAGAAAACAACAGCTTGCTTTAAAGACAACTCCTGCTAATTTTTGAATGAGGGGGCTGGAAAAAGTCATGTTAGTCTGGCTGAGTTTGTCATGGCAGCATGCGCATGATTTTCAAATCTGTCTCTTTAAACACCTTTTACTGCATAAGCTCTCAAAAAACCTAGGTCACTAGCAAAGCACATCCTCCTACTGAGGAATCACGTACTGAACTTTCAAGAACATTCTGGTGCAAAGACGTCACAAAAATGCCGGTGCATACATTAGAGGATTTAATGAGAAAACACACAAGGAGGTGGCTGAAAAGCTCAACAGTGGTGGAATTACTTGAATAAAGTGCACGTGTATCTTCTTTCTCTCTCTCTCACACATGGTCCTGGCCTTTCTTTCCAACACTGCTAACACTGGGCTCCACCCAAGATCTCCAGAACGTTTCCAAGATAAAGGGACAAGTCATTAGTCCAGCTCTTCCTGGGCTCTTGAATTTAGTGCATGTCGCTAGGAACCCCTTTCTCACCATCCATGCTGGTGATGGTGATGCTTGGCTGAAATCTAATTCCATTAGAAATATCCATCATAAAAATTTCACCCAGGGATGTCTTCTCATTAGACGTGAAAGAAATGCACACAGTAACGAAGCCAAGAGAGGAAAATTCTACAATGATGGTGGAGGAACCCGTCTATTGGATACATCATTTTTACTGCTGTCACTAACAAAATACAACTTCTAAAAGTGTAACCTTTACCTTAAAGAGAAACCAGTCTTCCTTTTTGTTCAGTGTAAGGCAACAACACGCCTGCGAAGAGGCCTGGCTCTGTTGCAGCAACAGCTCCGACACCTGAAGCAGGGCACGGCTGTGGGACCACCACACCTGCCAAGTCTGGGCAGATTAGCACGGCATTCAGTGGTCACCCATCCACACAGCCTCAGCATCCTCCGCACTACCCAAGGGCTGCCCACAAACACGTGCAGAGACCATAACATTCTATGTTACACTTCCCCCCAGCCTCCCGACACCTCGCAGTGAAATCAGTGTCTTCCCTTCCACCATCCACACGTGGACTTGCAGGATTTGACCACTTCTAGTCTGTCACATGCTCATGCTCCTGCAGAGTATCACATACATGCCCCCCAAAAACGGAGACATTTGACCAAAGTACACTGCTTAGGTTAAAGATCAATTGTCACAAGTCCATAAAACCAGAGAATATATGACAGAAACAGGACAACAAGCCAGAGAAAATATGTTCTTGAACTTTACAGGACTGTCTAACTTGATTTGAATTGGACAGCTTAATCATATATTTTGTCATAGGCCATGGCTTATCTGCTTACTGTAGTTCAAAAGATAGATTTAACTGCAATTCAGCTGTAGAAAAATCTCTCGTAGCAAAACCAAACCAAAACAAAAAAAGCAGAATCACAGAGCCTCAACTGTACAGTCACTCTCCATGACTCTGTAACAAATCCTGTTTAAAAGCAAAGCCCATGCTTTCCAGTCTCACAAACTCCACCAGGTACTGCAGGATGTAGTTGTTCTTGATGGTGTGGCATCAGCAATAGTGCAATATTCTGCAGACAGGCCTGATGCATGTATTGGGGACAAGGAAAGAACCTGAACAGATGGCTACAGCCATACCCTACAGCTATACTATTTCTGCTATGCTGACATGGGCACGTAGGTAAATAGACATTTTTCTGAATACAGGGAGGGGACGGTTCGATTGGTTAGCCAGGCATTTTTATGTCTACACAAAACATTCAGGAATTAATAGGCTGATCAATTAAATAAGAACATCCAGAAGAAACAACTTCAGCGATTTATATGTGCATTGGCAATGAAGAAAAATAACATGACAAGCTGAAGTGTCACCCCTTAATTTCATTAGAATTGCAGTGGTGTTTTAAAATAAATTCTAGATGCTTTCAAATTAATATATTCTACTAATTTGAATGTCCTTCCTACAGGCTTCTTACTGCATTCATACACTTCTCTCCTTTGAGGCCTCTAGGATAATATAAAAATTCTGCAAGGAAGCTTTGTTTAATATCCAGTTTTGCAGAATTTCTACTTAAGGAAATTTTACCCTAATTGAGAAGAGCGTACACTTCATTTCTAGTGCCCTGCATTCAGATGCATTCTTGGTAGGTACTTGTGTCTGATCCTCCCTCGTACACACAGAGAAAGGACAGCCCTGACCTTCACTGAGCACTGGCAAACACTTAAGGTGAGTCACCATCAACTGCTGGAGCTACCATAAATGTCTCCTTTAAAATAAGTAACCTGAAATGCTTCACTGTTCAGATTTTTCACCTTCTCTGGAGTCTAAGTGATGATGTTGTTTTGAAACAACAGCAAGAAAGGGTGGAGAGTGCAGAAATGATGCTTCAAAATAGCTTCAGTAGAACTATGTCTTTAACACATGGAGTATTTCTCTTTACTTAAAGAGAAAGCCTTAGGAGACTTGCACTGGAAGGGATGTCCTGGGTAGTTGAGTCTACTCTTCACTATTGTAGTGGCTGCACAATATAATCCCTTTCAGATTTGCTAGCAATTAGCATCATTCACTGTACAAGCTCCCCAGCTACTTAGTTCATCTCTCTGCCAGTGCAGAACCGCAGCCGGATGTCAGTTAGAAGCTGTAATACCTGGTCTTCAAAAGAACCCTGCATGCAACACCAACCCACAGAGGTGGTTTTTTTTTATATTCTACAATGACAGACGAGTTCAGCTGCTAACGCTTCTTTCTCTTACGCCTCACAAGCCTATCAAACCTTGAAACATGTTTTACATTCCAGTGTAATTATGCAGCTTTTGAACAGGAATCATTCCAGCTCTGATCCTCCCTGCAGCCTACTCAATAGTTCCACTATTGGTAACATTTTCCACCTAGGGTCGTGGCCGGTTCTCTTTTCGAGAAATGAATCTGACCATGGCCACAAACAGAAACGTCCAAATCAAAATGTAAACTTTTGTACTTAAAGCTTCCTAAAATGGAGCTTCCCACTGCCTGGATGGTCTGTGTACCAGGAAGGTCCTTGTGTGTCACTGGGCAGTCGTAAGCAGGTTGTGCCTTGTGCCAGGCTGTGGGTTGGCATTTGCACAGGGTGCAAAACGACTCAAAGTGCTGCTGATATTTATGGATTGGCAGGTGGGATATGACCTTCTCAGTGCTGGTATAATCTAAAAATCTTGTGTAACTGTGTCTGAGTACCAGCAGAAAGAGTCAAGTAGACCTATGCAGCCAGAAACAGCCCATAGTTTCCAGCAGGAACACTTCCCAGGACTTCCTGCGAACTTAAGCAAAAAACCCTGATTTAATCTGTTTATGCATAGTTGTTTTTATGAAAAATGTGGCTCTTTATTAGTTCAGAAATCAGAAAAAAAACCCCAACGAACAGAGACTGTATCGAAATCTTTTCTTTTTGCAAAAAGAAAACCTTTTAAATGTCCTTTGGATCTCCTTCAGGTTGCTTTCACAGCTTGCTTAAAGGATTTAGCAGTATTTTTGAGGTAACCAAAAGCATTCTATAAGAAAGAAAAATAAACACATTTAAAACTCATCACAAGCACATGAAATGAGATTAAAATATGAGTAGGAGGTATACAGAACCACTGCCTCTTTGGAACAGAAATGTCTAAAATGTTACTGTTTCTTGCAGCAGGGTTAATGCACCAGATAAAATTCTAACAAGCTAGGCTGTGTATATTAACGCACATTCACAGCGACACACATGAGTACAGAACAACAATCAAGAAAAGCATTCAAAAAAAAAGGTCAACAGTTTATCTCTTGTTATGTTCATTTTAAAAAAATTAAATGCCAATCTCCTTTTAATTGAAACATTTCTTTGGCAATGAGCTCAACATTTTTGTTTTTCTGCTGTCAAAAAATAAATCTTTGATCTGCCAGGCCAGGCTTGCTACATTCACATCTTGTCTGAAAACACATTTATAAAAATGGCTTATACAAAGAAGAAAAAAACGCAGCCTCTACAAAAACTGAAACCAAACTAACAAGCATTTTGGGTTAAAGATTTTAAATTAATGTGAGTTTCCCTCTGATCCCGTCTCCTTCCTGCCTGTCTCCATTTCTGCAGAAAATAAGCCTTTATGAAAAAGCACATAGCACAGTTTTACTTGACCCGACTATTTGACCTGAGATGTGAAACCAACAGTTTTGTCTCACCAGCTTAAAGCAAGAGCACAAGCATGCTCCCTCCTTATTTAGCTACCTCCTTGCTCGTGGTTCACGCAAGTTAACAGCACAAAAGAAGTGAGGTCCGTTTACTTGCTCATAAAATGCTAGATGTGACAATGAAAACCCAAAGAGGGGCAACCAGGACAACGAGCAGCAAGGCTAACACTAAAGAGGGACCTCAGTCTCACCTAAAGGCTACTAAAAGTGCCTAAAGGCCACCTCAGTCCTGCCACTCAGGGTAATTTCTCACTGGCCAAGTGACCTTGAAGACCTGGGTCTGGCTAATAGGAAACTCGGTAGGGACTTCAATAGCAACTGCTCTTAGGCTACACAAATCTAGGGCCATTTAGCACTTCCTTTCAAAGGAACTTGTAGTTGCAAGCCAGTTTCAAGTGAACAGCTTCCGGCATCAGAAAATCCCCTCCAAGGCACCGTTTTTATCAGGAACTCTTGCTGAAACGCTTGCGAGAACATGATAATGGCCAAGACGAAGACATCCATTTTCAGGGTTTCTTCTCGGACCAGTGGAGGTGAAAGGTCAATTTAAGTTTCAACAAATTACAGCTGGAATTTTACTAGAAAATAAGTTCATAAGGTCACTCGGATACCACCACTACCATCAAGACCTCCCTACCACCCTACAAGTCAACGCTCTACAGTTGGAACAGCGTAATTTTAAAACATTGTTTCTTTGCATTAAAACATTTTTGTCTCTGTTTCAATCTTTTCAGTGAATATATACATATGCCTGTTCCACCTTCTTTTGAGTGCTGAGCATTCACACTCTTCAGAGAGGCAGAAGAAAGAGATATTACCCTGTGCACCAACATGTCCCTAGAAAAGTAAAAATAACTAAAGCTCTCTGAAAACCTGGGAACTACTCATATAACTTCAAAAATTGTAAATGCCTTTGCACTGGTTCATTATTATTTCCCTTGGGAACACTACTGTAAAGGTAAGAGTAAAATTTTTGTGACATTAAGTTCAGTTTTAACCCATTCTGCCTTTCCTTTTTCATTCAAGTTCTTCACTTGCAACTCCTCTCATTGAAAAGTTGTATTTTCCAGAAGGTTCCCAGGCAGTTCCACAGGAATATTTAGACCTCAGGAGCTACCAGAAAAAAATAAAGATTAAAATATTGTTACATTATTTATCTAGTCTGGAAGGAGGACTTTTAGAAGCTGCACATAAATGTACAGTAAAGTTTTGATTTTTACAGGGAAAGTGGACTTGCATCTTTCAGTCTTCATTAGGCAAAAACTGAAGGATTAATTAAAAAAAGACAGAAGGAATGAATTACTGCAAATAAATGTAATTGTTTCACCCCGTGGAATATGCAGCCATTACAGTAGTTTAACAAAGCACTTTTAAGGCCTAACAACTGTAAATATAACCTTTCTATCACAGCTTTTCTTCAAAACTGTTTCCTTCAAAGTGTCTCTTTAGGCTGCAGGTTACTGAGCAGCTGGGAGCACGTTACATCTTCAGGAGCAGGATGGCAGAGGGTCATTTTTCTAAAATCCCCTACTCTGAGACTACTTCGGTCTTACAGGCTGATAGCTTTTCATGCACAGAAAGACAATTTGCTGTTGCCACTACCTTTTCAAAAAGCAAATATAAAGTAATAAAGTTTAGCAACATCTCAGTTGAATTCAATATCCCATACACATGGGGGCAAAATCTGAAGGAAGATTTGTCACACGTACCTGACAGGCCCCATTTGGTGGCTGTCTCCCAAAGAAGTATTAGCAGCTAAAAGAATTGTGTTATTTAACTACCCGCATACGGAACTGGCAGATTTTAAACGTTCTTTGTGTGATATGTTTTTTCCCACTGAGATGCTATGATTTAATAAAGCTATTTCAGATAAGCGCTTTTCATATTCTGACTTTGCCAGGGGTATCTTTGTTCTATATGTTTTCTATGCATTTTTCTTGTAGGAGTATGTTTTTTCATTGTCTTACAGCACTATGCTACCTAGACAGTGGTGAATAGAGCAGAAATTCACCACAGAGATCTCCAGGTAAGTTATTTTGCACATTAATATGTGTATGAACATAGGGTTTAATTATTGTCACAACAGACCATATGTTCTTACCCACTCTCTGAGTGCCTCAGATATCTTAACATGAGTTAGAATGAAAAGAACAGTCAAAAGTAATGGCACTTGCAAAAGTCACAATAAAAGGCCAAGTTGGGTGGATATTCCATCATATCTCTCCTGGGTGCTTTGGAAGCCTGGATATTCATTAATGCAACTCTGACATTACTGTGCTGAGTAGAGCTTGAGTATATTTCTCAGGGTATCAGCCTTGTCACTGGAATGCCAAAGATGGCATCTAGTTGGACTAGAATATAACCTTGTGGGTCCTATTTTCAGCATCCCTAAATGTGAGGGCTTACCCACCTCTCCCGCTCCCTGCCCCCAGGCTCGAAGGCAGGAGAAAATCCTCTCCTAACACTCATGTCAGTAGCTAGATATTTCCTCTCGGATGTTGGGCTTGACCTGTTACCTACTTTCCCTCTGATCATTCATGTTTTCTATAAATACTCATAAGCCAGTTTCTCCATCTGGCATATCAGTTTCAAAGCATCAGTTTCAGGCACTATCTTCACTTAAAATTGCCCAAATCCAGAATAATAAAGATCTAAGTCCAACTACTAAAGATTTAGTGAGAATTCTCACTTCTAGGTGAAGTGACCTGGTTATTGTGGTAATCCTAAAGGATCTCTGAAGCACCCTAATTTCTACTGGAGTTGGAGGTAAGCAACAACAAAAGAAAGAGTTGTTTCAAAACCACATTAGAACTTGACTAATACCCGTATTTTTTTTTTGTCCAGGTTGAAATCATAAGTTCTGTAAAGTGTATGGGAAAATCTGAGCTGTTGCACCTACAAGAATCTGGAGAAAACTTAGAGCAGTTTTGGATGCTTCTTGCAGGCTAAAAATCTCCTCCAAGATTATTTATTTATCATACAAAAAACGATTACACGTGCACACAACTCTTCCACTCAATCTGCTTCTGAATGCAACTCTCCCATGCTTTTTGAGGAATCAAAACTGCTGGTTACAAGACAAGAAGTACAGCTTAAGTAAGCACGCATGTGATCCTTTAATGCTTGTGAGAAACCAGACGGCTTCCATGTGCAATTGCACATTCACAGACTCAAAGCCTAGATGAATACGGAGAAAAACATATATACCAGTGACTGAAAACAGTACCTCAGTAAAGCTTTTACCTGACTTACTTCTTCCACGTGAGTTACCTTCAAAATGGTCACGACACTATGGGAGCACTAAGGCAAATGACCACTAAACTGTTAAGCACCACAACCAGAACAAAATACAGGCAAGCAGAATCGAGGGTGACTGCTGCAGAAATGACACTACTTTCTGAGAGTGCCCCCTGTATCACAGCCTCATGTTTTTACTCTCCCATAGGCACAGCTGCTTTTACACCGTCTTTCTTTTCCCACTAAATTTATTCGGTTTGCTTGCTATAATCTGCCCTTACCTGTGAATTTTTCAGAAGTGGGTCCATCCGTGACTATCTGTGTATCTAATGACGGGTACAGCGGAGCCTGACCCTGGCAGGGGTCTTCGGGGCCTGCACAGTACAGGCGAGCATTATTTCTGGATTGCGTATTGCTGAAATAACGGCAGCAACCAGCAGCGCTGGCCATGGAATCCTGCCTTGCTTCTGCCCGCCTGGCTAGAGGATGTTGCTCACTCTTACTTCTTAATTTTTACTTTCAGGTGCTGCTCCAGGCTGGATTCTTCTGTCTCCCATTTGCCTTTGTTCTTGAACTGGTCAGAAAAAGACGCGGAATCACAGGAGCACATTGTACCTTAACCAGCACTTCCTGACGATTTCACTGGAGGCCTTTGTGTAAAAGCTGATGAGAATAAATACTCCATAGACATTAGAGATGTGAGAATGAGTCCTAAATAATCAAGCAGGTTGTACGGAAGATGCTGAACAGCTTTTGCAAGGCCAGGCCTTCATTGTCAAGTACAAATCAAAGAGATCAGCTAGTATTACGTCATCTGGTCTCTCTGCAGTTCAGATTTGTATTTTATTCTACATCGTTTGTCCATTTGGTTCTAAAAGCTTGCTTGTTCAACGTTTTATCTCGATGTCCGCTTAAGACAGTGAAGTGTAAAGAAAGATACAAGCTATGTTATCACTGATCCCAGTCCTCAGATCCCCTTTTCCCTGCAAGCATGCAATGCACATTCAGAGCAATTGGGAATGATACACCTAAGCACACGCCATCACAGTTTTTACAACAGTACTTTTCCTTACGGAGTTTCATCATCACAGATAATAAATCCCTTGTGTCTCTCATATTCACTGACCATTAATAAAATCCCTGTATACTCAGATATGAGCATTCAAATGCGATTTGAAACTTCATGCTCGCTTCGCCTATTTGTTTATCCTGATTTCTGGGCAAAACAGACAGCTGTGTAGGGTCTAGTTTTGCTTTAAATGGTGTGCTTGCTTTTGGCAATAGTGCTGTGAAAGCTGGCTTATATGTCCCTCTCTTCTCTTGTGCTCCACGTTTCTTACCTCCTGTTGTACTGGCACAACTACTTCTGGATGAGGGAACTGATCCAAATGAAAGAAAAAAACCCACCAACCCCGAGAAGAACTTGGTTAGCTTCTGGATTGGGCTCACAAGGTAGCTGCACAACAGAAGGGCAACACAGAGGCAGGAGCAAGAAATTTGGGACAGAGAGAGGCAAGACTACCACAGCATTTATATGCTGAGACAGACTTATAAGTGGAGCTTCCACTACTGAAGGAGAAAATTTTCTTCTGAGTCTCTCGCTAGAGTCAATTATTAAGCAAGTTTCTTAAGATCTGCACCCTAGGTTAGGCCAGACTACCACGTGTACCTAGCACGCCCCTGTGACGGGGCCATAGACACAGCTCAGTGTGTCTGCAGGGAAGGAGGGAGATTCGGGAAGCAATGGTTTCATCCTTGCTCTGCACATAGCATCAATGTATGTAGCAGATGTGAAATGGAAAACAAACAAACAAAAAAAAAATCAGACTTTAAATTTGCTCCTCGTTTCACAGCATTTTTGGACATTCCTTTTTGCGATATGCTGTACAGAAACGCTGTCCGTATTTCACATCTGAACATATGGAAAGGAAGAGCAGGTTTATGACAGGAAAACTTCACTGTCCATTCACAAAGCCTGGTAGGAGTCTGGTAGGTGTACATAATCATCCAGAGCACATTTTTAGTGCCAGTTAGGTTTCACTCGGTGACTCTTTCAAAACCACCAATGCTATCTTGGCACTGGTGTGAGTCTCAAAACAAATCTAGGACCTCAACTTACTGGAATTTTCAGTCCATAATAACTATTTAGTGCAACATCCACACAGGCTTTCAATAGAGCCACCAGGACTTATGTCATACTCCAGACACATGGGACCCAATCTGCACAGTCTTTAACTAGGTCCCATCAGTATTCTGTCTCCAGGACAGTGTTAGGTGCTAATGCAAGTGTTAATAACTTTCCATATTAACTACTGTCTAGAGAGTTTTTCCTCCTTTTCCTCCCCCTTTACATTCTGCCAAAAGACCCCCCTATTAATAGCAAGGAGGAACAGTCAAGTGGTTGCAAGACAACAGTGGATCAGATTCTTATCATGCACTTTCATCCACTTCCAAAGACTGATTATACTTCACAAAGACATTTTAGACATACATAGATCAAAATAATTACTTGAGAAGTTATATTAATAGATTTAATGAAGAGCTATCAAAGAAACTTGAAAGTGTCCTAAGAGTTACGATGAGCAGGGTTTTATGGAAAGAACAAAATGAGAGGCAGAAAAGGAACTGCCAGTATTCTCTGGACTGCCCACACTGCTGTACAGCCCACTAAACTCTGTGGACTTTGCAGGTGATATGACACCCTGGGAGAGAGTTTGTGGGTTTTCATACCGAAACTCCTGCCCATGTTTGCAGCAGAAGTATTTATGGATCTTCCTCCAACTACAAAGACAGTACTGGTGGGATTTCTGAGGCCTTATGTAATGTGATGTGATGAGACAACCCACTGAAGAGAATATAAAGCTTATCTGAATTGAAAAACTAGAGGTATTTACCAACAGAGAGCAAAGACTTGGGCAGTGCACTTTATCTAATGCAGAAATTAGCAAATGCCACATGGGTTGAGGGAGATGGATGACAACGTATGCTATATAAGATGAAAAAAATTAGTAACTACTTTTTCCCCTGCAAGTATCACCATACCACCTTTAAAATTTCGAGATGCTACTTTCCCAGCAAACTACCTTTTTCAGACCATATCATTCAATCCCAGCTGAGTTGACCCAAAGAATACTGCAATGACCTCCTCAAATCTCAAATCCATCTACCACTCTGCCAAAGCTGATGTAGCCCAGAGCTTCAAGCTCAAACCTTAGTCAAGTCCAGCTCACACATCATCTGCAGAGCATGAAATTCCACCTGTGCTAAAACTGCCAAAGATGTTAGCATTTTGCATAACTCACTACTAAAAATTAGGCACCACAGATTGCTACGATGCCTTAATGTGGAAAAAGATCTTAAGCTTATCTTCTTTCATACCCTCTGGAGAGTTGAAAAGTCATAGAGTCAAAGCAGGAAACTCAGCTGAGAGGAACTCTTATGTATTTCACACAATTTTTTCATTCACTCACTCCCCCCCTTTTTTTTAACTCAACACCAGTTTTTCAATTTTTCCATCCATCCATTTTCAGCAATTGATTACAGAAATATCACATTACAAGATAATATCCCAGGATCCTGCACAAAATCCCACCACAGAGAGCAAACCGTCACTAAAACTAAATACTGAACAGCCTTTGGGCTGTAGATACACCCAAGGGACTGGATGAAGGCTTGGATCTTGGTAGAAGCCAGCTGAGAGAAACTGCTGGTCCATTTTAAGTGCTCACTAGGCAGGAGATGCTTGGTTTAGCAAGGAACCCTAGGGATGGGTCCCCAAATGAAGTTCCATCCAGATGTTCACAGTACACTACATCGCCCAGGGTCCCATGGAAAACATTATCTATTCAGGAGCATGGGGAGAAAAAGGGAGGGACTGAAGAGGAAACGTCTGCTGAGCACACACAGAGAAATAAGAAGAATAGCACTGGCCCAGTTCCAGAAATGAAAATCTGGCCCAAACGAAGTAGGTGGGAGCTTTGCCACCAGATTTCAATGGAGACAGAATTTCACCCGATGTGAACAGTACTCTGGAAATATCCTCCCTCCAGACACACTGTGGGAGCTCTTCTGGCTCTGAATACTCACTGGAAACACAGCAAGAGAAATTAAACCCAAACCAACACAACAATACCAGAATGATTAATCAACAAACAAAAAGGATGTAACCACAATTAAGCAAAAAATATTGCAGAAATGGATGGAAAGATGACAGCAAGTCCTTTACAGTCCAGACTATCAAACTTTGACAGGAGTAAGGAGGGATGCAAGGACTTGTGGTGCTGCGTACAGGGTGCCACGTCAAGACTGCACTGGAGACAGTCTGCACAATTCAGTAACAAGAGGAAGAAAAACTTCTAGCACATATTCAGCCTTGAAGTATGCTCCTGTCACTAATGCTATATAAAGAGACAAGAACCTAGCAACTTCAGCAAAGATTCCTAGGAGCAATCGGCGTCATCGCTTACAAATTCCCAGGCAGGCTAGTTCACAGAAAGGGCATGCTCAGCAAGCCCTGCAGTTGTGTAACTATGAGGATTCTGGAAATGAGAAAGACAATGCCTGAACACAATAAACAGACATAATGCCTATAAAGCCCCATCTATATGACAGCTATGACCCAGTTATTTAGCCTACAGTTGCCCTCTAATTTAGTTAGCCTTTGCTTTCATACCACAACTATACAGTGCAACTAGATGCTGCCCTTTCAATAGCTTAAGAGTTCAGGCTGTCTAAGATGCAAAGTTCTACCTTTCAGAGTACCTCAATACCCCAAATCCACATAAGACAGCTGGGAGGGACAAATTCCCGTCACTGCTGGAACTCAGCCCCTAACTCCCAACCAAAGACCTTTTCTTTGGTGCATCTCTGCTGCAAAGAGGAACCAAACAGCTCAGTTTCTGGGAACTGCTGCAAATTGCACTGCTTTGGACATGGTGATGACAGCACATGTACCACTTACTCATATTCAAGTATTGTATTCCACTCTGAGATGAGAAATCCAGATGAAGATTCATGTCTACATT
Source organism: Psophia crepitans (assembly GCA_013399095.1). Lineage (NCBI taxonomy): Eukaryota > Metazoa > Chordata > Aves > Gruiformes > Psophiidae > Psophia > Psophia crepitans. The sequence goes on along the minus strand of VWZZ01008172.1, from coordinate 2,010,148 downwards.
ACGAATGATGGGTGAGTGACAACAGCTAACCAAGCATTAAACCAGAGTTCCCTGAGTGACTGTGTATGACAGGCACAGTGTAGGCAGACACACACCAGGGTTTGGAAGCTCCCAAGGTCCTTGGAGATTTTTTCAGGACTCCTCTTTCCTCACAGAAGAACTGGGAGGGTCTGTTTTTAGCAGCGAGTCCCCAGCTACCCTTGTGGTGGCATGAAGGCTCACAACCTTCACAGAGCTCAGGCCATCTGCCAGTTTGTCCTCCCTGCTCTCAAATAACCAGGCAAAATCCCTTTTCACAGTCCTTCCCTAGACCACACTGCCAGCCTCCTCAGGTGATGGAGATCTCCTGAAGCTCCATGGTTTGCTGGCTCATTATCCACGTGCCTAGACAGACCACTGGTCTTGGTGCGAGTTCCTTGTCCATGGGCTCTGCTGTCAGCCCTCAGGATTGCCCAGCGTTACTGTCTACTGCCTAATGTTATTAAAGGTAAGGGGAAAAACAGTAGGCACCAAGGCAAAATAAAGCATCTCTGCAGGGCTTGCAAGTTTTTCACCCAGTTACTTATCCAGTAATTTGTACAATGAAGAACAAATGTGTTTGGACGGATACCAATCCTTCTGCAGACCCTGGAAACAAAACTGGGGGGAGAAGAGAGTGGCTGAGAGTTACTGAGCTCCTGTGCTCCCCAGCTGCCTCAACACCATTGTTACCCCTGATGACAAAACAGAATAACCGCGTCTTGGTAAGGTGCCAAGATCCTGGGATGAAAAGCATGGACTACCCCTCGTGCTGGGCTTCGCACCAGGCTGCCGGCTCTTCTCAGCATGCAGCACGCAGCTCTGGGTGTAAAGGGAACACCACAGCCCTCCTTCCCAATTTCTTGGAAAGAACAGTGCGAAATGGGTAATTATCTGCCAGAGGAGCTACTCAGTTCAGGAGTGTTAAGAGGGTACAGCCGAGACCAGCATCTCGCCCAGTCTTTAGTTACAAGAAAAAAAATCTTTCCTTCATGGTTCAAATTAGCCTCAATGCATCTCAAAACAAATACTGGAAGGAACAAAATAACATCTCATTTTGAACAGCTCTTGCCAGCACTCAAGGAGGCTCTTGAACGTTGTACACCCCCAGCTGACAGGCTGGCCACAGATGACAGCTGTGCCTATACCCTTGCTGCTCACCCCCTGCTCAATCCAGGACTTAGACCATAAAAAGACCAAACGTGAAACTAGTACCTAATCCACAAAGGGAGAAATCAAAAATCCACTTCTGGGTCACTTGTGGCTAAGTTCTCAAGCCCAGCGTTTCCAGAAGTTACGTTCACTGCCATGACACTGGCTGCAATATGAGGGAAAATGTGATTATCAAGTCTCCCCATGGAGTAGGGAGACTAATGTGAAATCATTTCAGCCTGGTCCCCTCATCTCTCTCCCGGCTTTTATACATCACATTATTACTTGCCTTCTTTTTCAGGCCCAGGACCCTTAGCAGTACCTAGAAATGATTGAAAATGTATAATTTTTTCCAGGACCTACGCTGACTCCATACACAAACCTGTATTTTACCACATTCTGCTACCTCCCTTCAAGTACATCTGATGATTTTCTACAATAGTCTTGTCAATACTAACACACCAACCGGTATCAAACAGATAAGTATTTTTTACTGATCTGCTATTTTACCTAAAAATGAGAATTTTTGACTAGCATACTTCTCACTGAAAAGAGCTGACAACATTCTTTTTAAACTGTCAGAAGTAGATTTTCAATAAAGAACATCATTTTTAGGAACAGAGAGACATGCAGACATTTTAAGAACTACTAGTTCAAATGGTGCCCCTTAAACAAGTGAAAACTAAACACATTGAAAGCATCCAAAATTTGAGGGTTTTTTGAACCAACTGACAGTGTTATTTCACTACGTTAAGGTTTTCAAGGAACTCGGACCATCAGTCCTTCCGAGATGAAAAGTTCAAGTATGAATAAATAACCAGACGAGCTTCAGTTGATGTAAGAAGATAAAGGAAAGGCAGAACCAGGACTCGGCATCCTTTTTTTCTTGTCCAAAGGCAGTAAAAGCAATTGTTGCGTTCACTAATTTATGAGATGCAGGTAAGAATAATTTCCACACAGTAACCTGTAGCCCAGCAAGGACAGGGAGGCCAAAGGCCATCTGCTTCACCAAGAAGCCAGGTGATACATGGTGGGTTATCATGGTGAATGGGATCACTTACCATAAACAGTATCTGAAGATGATCCTAAATTTATATTGCTGTGTGTTGACTGAAATAGCTTGTTCTGTGCAGGGGACTCCAGTCAGACTTTGTTGTTCAACACACTGATTTGCACACAAGCTGGAAGTGTCTGCAGTACAGCAGAACAACAGGATATGTGAATTTACTTACCCTGCAGATTTCTGCTGGGCTTAAAGTAAGGCCATTGCTCCAGTGGAAAAGCCCTCAAAAGCCATTTTTCCAGCACTAGAGATTGGTTTGTGATTTGGGTTCCTAAACATTTATTTCAGTGCAAATTCTGCCAGAAAGAGGAACTTACTGCTCGTTGTGAAGTTACCCTCCCCAGCCTGGGGAAAGGAGTCTACATCTTGGATGACTTGTAGTACTCCCACAGTCCGCACCGGGGGATCCAGGGCTACAGAGCTCTCGTTCACTGTTATATCGCTGGCTCCCGTTATCTGGTTGGTTGGTGGTCCTCCTATGGATGCTTCCAAGTCTGGAGGTATATCATCCATGCAATCTGCATTTGGCTAATGGGAAGAAAAAGAAGAAAATCGAGCTTTTACCTGATAAAAAGATTTAATTTACCTGTTCCCACTTCTTTAGGGCTTTTCACTTTCTTTCAGTACTGAAAATGGCAACATATGATGAATAAACACACACAGTTTGTTTGTTTTCACGTACTTAAAACTTCTTAATACAATCTGTTGCAAGAGAGACTCAAAATATGCACTGGAAATATTCAGTATGAAACTGTCACCTACAATCTCTTAAATATTCTTATTTATACTTTTAAAGGATTTGGGAGAGTGCATATTAAAAGAAGTCACTCATTGATATGATCTGCTGAGTCAGATTATAAATGTAAACAGAGACAGTAGCTCCAGGGGAATGATTATCTTTCCCCTAAATGTACATTTTATAGAGCCAATATTAGACCTTTCAGGAACAGGAATTCAAGGGAACTGCCTGTGGGTGCATCTATGTGTGGGGTCCAAAAACAGAAGCTAAAGCTGTTTATAAGACAAGTTTTTTAACATCAAAAGATCTTTTTCTTTGCTAATGCTGTATTTCCTACAAAATAAAATTAGGAGAAAAGAAATGAGCATGCAATGATGGGTACTTGAAGAGTATTATTCGATCCATATTCTTATTTACTTTCTGATTCAGAGAGACCAAGGATGGAACGCAGTTCTGGAGTATTTAGACACTTGTCTCTTGCAGGTATGTAGTGAAGGCACCAACACTCCCAGAACAAGCCAAGCTCTTCAAGTCAGGTGTCTGCCTTTCCACTGCCCTCAGAGGGAAGCAATGGAGGGGGGGAGAGGGGCTGTGGTGCCCACCTTTTGTACAGTATCCTTAGCATTGAGTGCCTGTTCACAAAGAGCACTGGGACTTCAAGCAAGCACTGGGCAGCAAACAGGACTGTTTGTCCAGAGACACTATATCCAACACTAGTTTCTTGCCTTGATTTCTCTGGGTCTGTAAGAAGCCTGATGCTCCCATTCATATAGCAATGATTTCTGCGGAGCTCCCCATAAACACTGGTGACAAACATATGAGTAAAAAAACTCTTCTTCTTCTAAGAGGAAGTGGATTCTTGCACTGTTTGCCCATAGAATCAGGTCTAGTTCTCCCCAAGGCATGGAGAAAAATTGTTTGCATAACTATTTCAAGAACTGGATTTTGAAGTTTTACCATATTGTAACAAAACCAAGGCTAATTTAGGAAAGAGGATGCTGTGTGTCGGGGTGCAAAGCTTCCAAAATGACAGAGGGACATAGCAAGGTTGAGCAGCAATTGTGCAGATAGCTTGTTAAGCTCAGAAATGTAAAGTTAAATTGTTCCCATTTATCTTTATCTATTGTCCAGGAGTCAGACAGCTAATCTGGATCAGTCACTTAGGTTTCCTCTAACTTCAATGGTTTGAGACAGTTTTGCTGTGTGATTGACCCCATCCTAAGGTAGTGGTATGAACTGCCCCCCCTCTGCCTTCCCACTGCTCTGGCTTAAGCTGCTAGACTGGAAATCCAGTGTTTGGATGGCTAAAGTCAGAGGAGATGTACTCTGCTCTGTGGATCTAATTTTTGCTATGCTTAGTTGTCTCACTTGCATTTTTTAAAATCTCACTACCTGCCTATCTCCAACAGCAGACACCTAGAAACTAAGCAAAATATGATACAGCAAAGACTTAAACAGGGGCTTTGGTTCAAGCACAAGAGTAATCCCTTTGAACTCAGGCACAGAAGGTTACCATATGCTTACTTTTTTTACAGAACCAGGAACATAGCATGTTTTCTCTTTTCCCATACACCCCCTGTCTGACTGTTGTCACCTCATAAATATCTTTTCACAAATGTTCCCAAAGAAAAAGATGGGCATTTTAAACAACCCTCAGGTGACTTGTATCCACAAACTGAAGTTTTGGACAAAAATTAGAATTGTCATTGTCTGGCTCCAGTCTAATCCACAAGCAGAGAGTGTTCCTCACAAGTGGGATAAAGGCACATTCAGCTACACCAGGCTTTAATGAAACACACTGAACGTGTACTCTTCTAAGTGAAATAGCAATCATTTATCTGTAGGGCTTGGATCCAAAAATTATTCCTCAGATCTATCGCTTTTTCCTCTCACTTTTAGCTGCTATAACAAATGCTTTCAGCCTTTCATTTTTTAACTTAAATTTGGCTTTGATGGCAGTGTTTCTTAAAGAAAAAAGCCCACTTTTTCTTTTCTATGCTAGGAAAAACTATTTCACTTCCCCCCACCCCCAGGATATCAGTTGTCTGTCCTTTGTGCTGATTCCAGTTATTCCTAGAGTGGGGTTTTATCACTAACTTTTAAACCTTTAAAAATGGGGGATTATAATTGAAAGCCAAACCAAACATTAAAGATGCAAAAATAGCATTGCTCAATATAATTAATCCCTTTACTCTTGAATCATTTTAGTTGGAAAAAATATCCCAAACTGAGCAGCATACTATAAAACTAATGATATGAAATACTGATCGAAAAAAGTACATTATAGCTTCTGCTGTCAGAGTGACCCAGATACATTTGCTAAGTTTAATTATATTGGTTTCACTCATTCCCTGCATGTAAGTGCTTTGAGGGCACAATTCCACTAAAGTCAAGGGAAGGCTTTGTATTGACTTCTGAGGGCTTGGCTAAGGCTCTTAGTGAATAGCTCCAAGTCATCCAATCTGCTGCCAAAAATGCAGCTGTCTGCATATCCAGCAGATACTTGCAGAAAAGGGGGAGAAGCAGAGGGAAACTATTTTATGTGATACAATCATCTCAATAGCAATGTAGCTCTTTGAAAGTGAAAGACACTTTCACTAATAATTCACTTCAAATCTCACAACCAAAAGAGGTACAGTCTGAGCTGAATTCACCAGCAAAGAGACAGTGGAAGAGGTTATGCCAAGCATCTGCTGATAGATAGTTAATAATTCTCTGGAGCTGCAGAAAACCGTGGTGAAAAGCAGAGATGCTAGGGTGCTCAGTTACCGTGAAAATGAGTACAGTCATTTCGGTGCCTCATGGCAGCCTGGGGAATCTGGTTTCAGGGCAGATAATATTTTAAATCTCTGTTACAAAGTAAATGGAGAGTTTAGATGTGAACTGAACTGAAGCATTTAGATATTTGGGTTTTAACCAATCATTTCCTGGAAAACACTGAGTCTTCCTGCTAAATGAAGCACAATATATCCACAGTCACACAAGCCAGCTCTTTAACAATAACCATAGGACAAACATGCAGCTGGCAGGAAAAAAAACATATTAGCCCTGCCTACGGTAAGATTTCCTCATTCCTCCCATTGTAAAAGCCTGCAAAAGGACTTTAGCAAATTTGCAGTCAAGTCTCCCATGCTGCATGCCTAAGGCTGCTTTCCTGTGTGGGAAATTTCAGCTAAGATGGCTCAGCAAGACTCAAGAATGTGATTAGGGAATGGCATTTTGCTTTATCCACTCTACAGAAGTGTGTGCCACTTTTCAGCTGAGAAGCCCTAGAGCTTTGCAGCTTCTTCCAGGGAAATGTCCTTTCCCACAACAGGCTACTGATGTCTGGCTAAGTTATGAGCCTCTGAAAGTACCAGTTCATGTGTGCTCACAGAGACTAGTGGTTTATTTGGGACCGACAACTACACTCTCCAAAAAGAAGGCGGCTTTGCGTGGTGCCTGCAAGTTCACAGTGGCACCAGAAAACTCCCACAGGACTGATGCCCACCCTGGACTACCCTCAGCTGGGGCCAGGAAGCGAGAAGGGTGAGGACACCCAATTTCTGTGTGGGTGGAGAACAGGTCCTGCAAGCTGAGCCTGGAGCACAAGCGGTGACACCAGGGCAGGAGCTCAAAAGGATAAAGGTTGGGTGGGAGGGGTTACGTAAGAAGTGGGAAGGGAAGGGAATGATGTAGGAGAGGGAGACACAGGAGTGGAGGCATATTTTAGAAAGAGAAGGCAGAGAAAACAGAGGATGAGGGGCAACCGATAGCAGTATAGGAATTTTTAACCCCCAAGCTACCAGATGCTCTTTGACTCCCACTTCCTTTGCTGTCAGCCAGAGGAAAGCCCTGACATGCAGGCTACCACCTGATCCCAGTTCCCATGGACAACAGCTCCTACTGCAAGTCACCTCAAGGGGTAAGGTTTTAGCATGCAGCTCTCCCTTCATGAACCTAACTGATGATCCTTGTGGGTGCGAGCCAGTATGCTTCCTCCAAGTGATGGAGTGAGCTCTCTTCAGTTTGTTGCCTCAGAACAACCTAGGGAAATATTTACAGATATTCACAGAATAAAATCCTCTAGACATGCTTTGCTAGTGGAACATTAACATCCAAGTGCTTGATTTTTAGTGTTAAGACAGACCAGCACTAGGGCTGATTCTGAAATCTTAATTTGACCCCGTTGTTTATGCTGGTTACAGCAGTACTTTTAATTACATGCCCGGTACGATTACTGCCATGCGGAAAGCTCTCAGTGAGGAAGTAGGATGGATTCCCCTTCTGCTACATGGTACAGGAAGAATAACACAGGGAGCTGTGATAAGAGAAATGACAGTTAAGGAAACTGAGTGGCACTTTTAATTATTTCTGGCAATTGGGTTCTATACCTGCCGCTACAGAGCTATTCATATGTAGTAAAAGCCACTGATGTAAACCAAAACCTTTACACATGGCCTCTGTTCCCCCTTCCCCTTGACATACCCACTGCCGATGTGCGGACACGCTTAGCCTTCAGCAGCTGTCAGTGAGAGCCACATTCAGGATGTAAACACTAACGGCACTGAACCTGGAAAGACCTTAAAATCTCACTGCAAAACTCCAAAAAGCAGAGGTCTGATTTGTCTATATCCCCCAATTATGAAGCTGGATGAAGAGCATGTTAATGAAATGCTTGAGCAAAAATGTCAATGGACCAGGATGAGAGCAGATACTGCGTGGTCCTGCATGGTGCAGAAGAAAGCCATGGAAGAATATAATGGGTACAGAGAAGAGGTGTCAAAGTCCTGGGTAACTGCTCACTGGCAGGTCTATGAACTGAGACATGGAACCTGGGGAAAAATTTCTTTATTTAAGCCTAGGCGCAGAGATGCTGAATGGCAGAGCCAGACTTCATTCCAGCCTTTCCTGACATCTCAAACACTAACTGAACAGTTGTATCATTTTTTAATATTCTAAAGTTAATATACGTGCTTAGCAGAAAAAGCAGACCAATTGCAATGACATGTTACCCTAACTACACTGTTCTACTTAATTTTTCCCATTGCACATTTTCAGCTTGGATTATATTAGGTTGACTATCAGCTCTGCCTATTTCAGTAAAAACACTTCCCTTGCTGTGGAGCCTCTTCTGCAGCAACCTGCTTGGCTTCCTAGTCTCCATGAAAACGAACTCTTGGGGAACGGTTGCATCAGCTATGCTCATACCAGCTGTTTTACTTTATATAGCTCTTTCATATGTGAGCCTGCACGTCACCATCTGTAACTGGGGAGGGTATTTACAGCACCTGCTAACGCATCAGTATGTTTCAGTATTGAACTTCGCTATCTCCTGGCAAGCCTCACACAGTGTGAGAAAGTTACTCCCTTCTTCCCGGTGAAGCCCCTCATCGCTGTGATAGCTGCGGTTCGGAAACTGTATGGCCCTATCTGAATGTAACCATTCAACCTAAAAAGATCAATTGCTTTGGCAGCTTTTAAGCACATCTGAATGTTCCAAATAACAAAGAGCTTTAACAATTTCTTGTAAGTTATGTGGTCCGCCACAAGTTTAGTAACTGGGAGAAATGCTCCCTAATTGGAATTAGGAGTAGAGAGCTTGCTACAGATAGGCTTTAAGAGAAATCCAACAGAAAAAAAGATTTGGCTCCCCAGGATGAGCAATCAGTTGTCCTCAACTAGTATAGCAGGGAAAATTTTATTTGTAGACCTTCTGCTTTGAGATCTGAACTGAAGGCATGATTAAAAAAATAAATCCAGTCCTGATTTAAAACACAAACGAAAGCTATGTGAAAGAATCTATAAATCCACCAAAACACCAGTAAACAATTCTCTGCTCCACAAAGCGGGCAACCACAGACACACATCGCAACACCCAACCAATCCCCATACACACACTCTTCCCTGCTAATAAAAGTAGGATGTGGAAGAGAGGCAGTTAGACATTTCAGCTTGTACTCCCCTTAACCAATCAATTAACAAATCAACAGCATGACAAGAAGAGTAGGATGGGCGCAAACTGGCAAAGGCCTAGGGATACACCCGAGTAGCTGGTGTTTCCCTTCTGCCCCGACCAGCTGCTCTGCGACATGCTTACCGGGATCCCGAGAGCTTTCAGAATATTCATTTTACACATCGGGCAGGTACGATGGTCTAGCAGCCAGGGGTCTACACAGGACTTGTGGAAAAGATGCCTGCAATGAAAACCAGGATATTTTAATTCAAATCTACCACAGCACAATTTACCACTTAGTACCAGACGCGTCTTCTGAATTCAGTAAAGTGAGAGTATTAAAAATGGTGTGGTCTGCGTCCTCTGCAAGAACTGCAGAACTATATCCTACACACAAAAGACTAAAATTATTTCTGCAGCATCTCAAGCACATGTGCACAGCATTGCTCAACTGAGTTTGAAAGAGAAACCATGTCAGAGAATTAGGAAAATACACAAAATGCATCATCAAAACCCGTATTCTTTAAATGTTAAAGGCTGTCAGTAAACAAAATCTGATTGCTGGTAAAGGTAAAAATCACATTAGTATTTCTTGATAGTTCTACAGACAAACATGACTACACATAATTTAAATGTGAAGTCATCAGGGCTTTGGTATTTTTTTAGGATGCAGGCATACGGAAATAAACTGAACTTGAAAAGCAGCATTTTTTTTTTATATTTAATTGAGAAAAACAGGATGATGCTTTTAAAAAGATTTTGCCTGACTTTTCTGCTCTTTAGAAGTTGCCCATCAGAGTGAGCTCCTAAAGAATTCCAGCCCTGAAGGGGTTGTTGCTAATCCTGTGCTCCATCTGTGACCACTAAGCAACTACCTGATTCCCGTGGCTGCTGGGGGCCGCTTTTCTTAGACATTGTCCAGGTGGAGGAACTGAAAGCTTCTTGTCTAACTTCACCTGACACAAACTGAGATTGAATACAGAGATATTTAGGACGTGTGCCTGACTGACAGATTGTATTTTCTCTCGTGAGCATGTTCTGTTACCCTGTGGTTATAGAGAACAAATGTTATAAACCGCAGAAACGTGGGGCTCAGGATTTGTGAATCGCTGTTGAGGAGCCCAAGTAGAGGAGCTGGAGCTGAGCCCAAGGCAGTGAAGTTTGTTCAGCCTCACCCCTTCTGAAGAGAAGAAGGAAAGTTTCCTACCATGTACGTAGCCTCAGAAATTACAAAGGCATGTAGGAAACCGAAAACTGACTTGCCTTCCTAAAAATCTTTTTTAATCAATTAATTGAATAGTTCAGTTGGAAAGGACCTTAGTCCAACTGCCTAATATAACTTCAAAACAGTAATAACTTAAGCAAAACTGAAAGAGGCTGTTTTATTCTGAAATATGAGGCTTGATATACATACACAGTCTTGCTTCAAAAGGTGCAAACTAAAACTAATTTGCTTGTTTTGAAACACCATGCGGATCAGCTCTAAACACCCTTTCTAAGGCTCGCAACAAGTGTCCCACATTTTACTTGGCAGGGCTTGAAAGTCAAGTTTCAGCCTGCTTAGGCATTTCCATTTGAGCAGTCCTCAGCCTGCGTTTCCTTGTGCTGTCACTGCCCCACGTGCATCGTCGTACAGCTCAGCCGTGCAAACCCACCAGGTAACCGTGGGTGGCCACAGCCTGGAGCAGGGCACGTACCGGTCTCCATGAGGAAACGCAATCTCTGAGAAAGACAGAATCACTTCATGCACCAAAATAATTTTAAATATTGATGTGGTATGTATTCAGCTGAATGGGTCGGCTGCTGTATCGCGTCGCAGCCGCCCTCGCACAAGCTATGCGCGGCCTTTCAACTTTCACCAATATCGATTTGCAACCCTGGCTCTTACCAACAAGATCCCGGCCCACATGCTAGCCGGCTGGCTGGCTTACTAACTGGCTTGAGTCCTAAATAACACTAGAAATTCAAAGCCCAAACTGTGTGAAATCTCAGAATCTCACTCTTTTCACTGCGATGTTTTCTCTCGCTACTTCTACAAGAAACGGGTCCTTTGTGAAACAAAGCTGCATGGCAAATTATCACATTCCTGTACCTGGTCTGACTTCACACAAATATGGGAAAGGGCAAATCTGTTCTTGGAAGTTCGACCTAGTCTAATTATATCAGTTGGCTGCAATACCAAACTTTGTCAAACCTCATCTGATCCTGTATGTCAACATGATTAACACAAACAAGGTACTCTGATACTTGAGATTGAAACAACTACTTTACTAAGGCTACTGATGTTCACAACCCTCCTTCCAAACAAGACTTACTTGTAAAAACAAAAGTACACCAAGTTTTGGTGTCCTACATAACCCCTCCTTCCCTTTATCTCAGGAGGGACATATTTGGCAGATCATTAGGCAAGCATTCTGAACAGATGAAAACAAAGATACAGCCCTCGGGCATGTGTAATTTTACATTCACAGGTCTAACCAACAGAATTCCTCGGTGTGTTAATTCACGGAGGGTACTGAAAGTCAATGTCTTGCTTTTCAGCCATCTGAAAGAACTATGAAACTCTTGATAGTGATTGGTTTTCTTTAAATATATACTCAAAATCATAAACAAGTATGTTTAACTGCAAATATCTGAAGGACATTTGTGCCAAAATAATCAGTACATTTACAAAATCTGAGATATTTATTATTCTTTTGAAAAAACCCTCCAGATTTCCAAAATGTGTTTCAGATAAAATACACATAACTTTGATGAAACCATTTTACCATAGACTAGAAAGTCTCCTTTTGTTTTCAAGTTCAAGCTTTGCGAGCCTCAGTCAAGCTGTGGTTCATATTACAGCATTTTATAATGTTTGTTAATCACCAAAAGCTTGGAACCTTCATGCCTTCAAGACTTTAAAAACTGAAGTTTAGTGTTCCTAAAATTGGCTTCAAAAACAATATTCTGAAAGAAACCCTACCAAGGCAGAGTGATTTAAATACATGACAGATCATGTCACTTTGCACTTCTCAATAATAAATTAGCACAGTGTATTATGGCTCTATTAATTTCAGATTTAATATGTACAACAGAAGGAACTTGGTTATTTGACAGAAATCTACAGAAAAATGCAGTGTTATTGAAAAACAGATAAAGATTTGCATTTTTAAATTTCTGTACCATATTATGTAATTAGAGTGCTCATAATAGCTATTTTTGAACATGCAAACATTTGTGCAGAGAAGCGAGGTGGCAGATTCAGATTTGAAAGTTTATTTTATTTGTTATTAGCTACAGCATTATATACATGCTTATGGCTTTCAACAAACCGTGAATTGTCTGATGTCCTGGTAAGTTTATCATGTAAATTCAGGCAAAATAAGGGTCAGCACAAAGTAAGATGAGAGACCAATTGCCATGTTTCCCTGTCACGCGGTAGGACAAAGATGTAAAAAGATCAACTGCAGCAAAAATCCCTCTCCCTCTGCAGTTCTGACTGATGCAAGTTTTCAAAGGAAGAATGCTCATCCTGGCGTCCTGGATGAGTTCAGAAGTAATGACCCATACAGGGACACAGAAAGAGAGATGTTTCAAGCACGGGCTCAGGACATGGTTTTGACAATCAAAGTCAGAGTTAGAAAAAAAATACTGGTTTTTTTTTTTCCTGTTGCGTGCAACCACAAGCATTGCAAAACCATGTTGATTTGGATGGGTTGAAAAGTATCTCAAAAGAACTGGAGAGAGTGGAAGGCAAGAGGAAAGGAGATGTCGTAACAATCCTCATGCAAAACAAAGGCTTCCATAAGGAGAAAGGAAACAACTGCTCTTCACCTCTCCTAGGAGTAAAATACACAATGATGTGTTTAAACTGCAGCAAGTGAGACCCAGGTTACACAACAGGATAAGCTTCACCACAGTCAGGGTAGCGAAGCGCTGCAATAAATTATCAGGGAAATTTGCAGTTTTCATCCTGGGAGACTGCAGAGTGTGTTGGAAAAAAATCTCCCAAGAATGTCACATGCGTAACCGGTGGCCCTGTGCTGTTCCAGAGGTGGTGGCCTCATAGGATTCCTCATGCACTCTGCTGTGACTCTGTGACTGCACACGGCTGCATAAAGCTCACAGAGCATAAAGAAAAGAACCTCAAAATCCCAGAGCGTTTCATGTACTAATATCTAAATAGCACTTCATATTTAACCGGAGATTACTTTTGTTTGAAATGTATTTTAACCTTCTTTAAAGTTGCAATTTTAATCGTAAAAGAAAAAAAAAAATCATTTTGGGCTCAGCCCAAAATTATGATAATTTGATCGTTGTAAAACTATTGTAAAGCTTTCAGGTTACCAACAATTTTGAGAAACTTTTTTCCAGGTTAAGGGAAATTTCTCGCACCTTGTACTCCTAATCCCAACTTTCCAAACTGCATGCAAACAAATTTAGAAGTCATGGAATTTTTCCCAGAAGAAAAGCATGAGCCAAAAGGTGGCAAAAGCAGAGAGAGGTACGTCCCTAGGGACCCTGAATTAGTGCATCAGTTGCCTGCGTTAGACATGGGGCTGAAGCAGAGGACTGAGAAGGGTTTTGGTGAGAGACTGAGCAGCACTGTAGTATCCAATGAGAAGGTTTGGGCTTTTGGGGGTACATGGACGGGATTATTTGTTTATTTGTGAGGAAGAAAGAAGGACAAAAGAAGATGATAATGAGGTTGAGAGGAAGGAATCAAAGGGAAGAAAGTACGTGATGAAATAATTCTCACAGGAAGCAAAGAACAAGAGAAAGCAGGAGTGAAGCAGTCTCTGAAATCACAGCTGTTCATGGAGTGAAAGTTCAGAGGGAGAGAATGAGCTGGAACAGGGCAGAAAGGGTGTTTATTGGCGACAGAAATGAAACAACCAAAAAAAGAGCTTATGAAGAACTCAACAGAGATGTGATTGAAAGAATTGTCTTGCTTCTCTGTAGAAGTTTAGTAAAGTTAGTAAAAGTTCAGTAAAAGGCACACACTGGGAGCAGCAGCACCAGCATCTTCTCCAAAGCCAGAGCAGAAGAGAGGAAGGCATTTTGAAGCTAGAGATGGAGGATGAGGACAAGGAACTAGGGCTATGACAAGAAATGTCCCTCTGGGAACAATGAACTTGGTTACATCTGATGTTGTGTCAGTGTCCCCAGAGATAACTTCAGTGTTGCTTGCTACCATTAAACATAAAACCAGCTGCAAGCCAACACTACTTTTTTTTTTAAAATCAAGTGTCAGTCCTTATTTATTTAATACATTCTGTAGAGTGAAATTTATTAATACAGTCAGTTGTGGGAGCTGGTTAAAGAGGACAGAAGGGAAGAAGGGTAAGTTAACTGGAATTCTCCTCCTACATCTCCAGGGTCGGATACGTAACAACAGACTACCCCAGCCCCAGCTCTCTGCCAGCAGAAAAGAGAGGACATTTGGGGAAACAGCATAAGTACTAGCAAACATGGATCTGCAGCACTTCAGAGCTCATCCACTGCAATATTAGCTGGTGGATTTTTGGTACCAATTTCTTAGGAGACATAGGCTCTACCAGCCTTAAGAAGAAATCTCAGGATACACAGGGCTTTACACAGAGCGTGCCTGCTAGCAGTGGTTTTCCTGGTACAGCCTGGGAAGCAGCATCTTTCATGTGCAGCTCTTGGGGTGTATTTGGCTTTGCAGGTAAAATGTTCTAAATCTTGAGCACCTCTTGGATAGAAACACTAAGGACAGCCAGCACTGGTGTCATACGGTGCTGGCTTCTGTAAGGCTTGGTGGAACGTCAGCCTTTTATTAAACAGCAGCCCAACGAGGTTCCCATACTAGAAACTGCACACAGTTTAACTGAGGATGCTGGAGGAAGAAACCTAAAGAGTCTGTAGGTCTTTACCAAAATCCAACACACTCATACTCACTTAACAGAGTCAGAAATTAATCCACTTTTTTTTTTTTTTTTTTTGTTTTGATGAGGAGATGAGACTGACAACAGCAGAAAGAATCATGACTACCATTTCCTCTTTTGGAAGTTCAGACCCATGTGAATGTGTAAAATACTGCCCTCACAATTTGTGCAGCAGGAAAGCCAGGATTTGTGAAGTAGCTGCTTGAGAAACATCTTTGAGTTTTTATCATTCAAAACTGCTGAGGCTCAAAATGTGAGTATTTCACGAGACAGTGCTGCTGCTGCTGCTACCCTTTCAGCATGAGTCATTTTCTAGGTGACCTTTTAAGTCAGCCAAGAACTGAGCATCACCTGTTAACTATGTGCTTCCTATTCCTGCTTGACTCAACAAATGGATGACAAAGTCTGACTGGAGCTTCACTGCATTATGAGGCGAGACACAAGTGAAAGCTAGAGCTCAGACAGATTTTTTGCTGTTGTATAACTACCTCCAAAACCTGCCTGTCTCTATCATGCAACATTTCCAAGCTTTGTTATGATGCTTTGAAAACAGGCTTGATGTCAAATGAAGGACCACATTTTTCTGGTAATTTCTCATTTTTCTGTATTTCTGCTTCATGAAGCGATGTGTTTGTGTGTTTGTAAAAAAAAATAAATTTGTCATTGTGGGGGATTTACAGTAGGTCAAATTTATGATTAATCTGTTGCTTTTTGTTTGCCATTTAGTGATGGCAGTAAACAGATTTAATGAGTCACATGAACGAACAGAAATGGACAGCTTGTAACATTCAAATATCTACTAGGGAACAACATAGCAAGAAAAGAAACAAATATTTCAGTTTCTCAAGCCAGTGAACATGTCTGCAGGAGAAGAGAGAAACTATGAAAAAAAAATAAATCTCTGCTCTGTGTGTACGGTACTTCAGATCCCTATTTAGAGGGAAATCAATCACTTGCTCTCCTAGGGGAACCACTGTTCCTAGGAAATCTCCCAAGAAATTGACTTCCTTAGAGAAGTCCTTCATTAGCTAACACTTCGCAGATGACAGTACAATGGCACGGAGAGATGAATGCAGCCGTTACGGGTGGCAAGAGGCTGTGCCTGTGTCACACTGCTGCGAACGTATGTGCTGCATGGGGCACGCTCACATGAGGGGAAGAAAAGAGAAAGAAAAAGCCCAACAGCTCTTATTTGTCACCTCCACGTCCCACATGCCCGAGAACATTTTTGTGGCAACAACAGACAAGTGGTCTTTGCCACACGCTCTTTTTGCTTTACTGTTTCTACTCAGCATATCGCTTTTTATGGCTGGGTTTTGGGGTTGGGTTTTTTCTTTTAGACAGAAGTCATCCCTTTCTCAGTGCCTGGACACGGTCCAGGACAGCAAAAGAAGCAGCTCCATGAGGAGCAGAGCCCTGCTCTATCACCTGCTGCTGTGCCCAGGGCTCACCTTAAAGTCAGGGGCAAATTCTTTACGGCACTTATTCTGGACTGATATAAAAAACAATGAGGAAAACAGAGGAATCAAAACCTGCAGTTTAAAAATCCTACTGAAGACTTTGTAATAGGTCCATATCAGGCAAAATTTCTGACTATCGTGCTAAGCTCAGATTCTCACCACCATTAATACTACTTTCACTTCAAGTTGAATAAAGTAGCATTTCAGATACCTTTACCACCAGATTTTGTATAAATCAAAATGATAAACTTGTCCTTCCCTCCCCAAGCTCTCAGGTAATTTCATCAGCCTGATACTTTGAGAACAAAGCCTGTCTTGAAGTTGAGAGACTATCAGAGCTAAAAGCACCTTCAACCTTCAACTTACCTGCAAGGCAAAATTCTGACAACATCATTGGGCTTGTAGCCTTCAATACAAACAGCACAGTTATCAAAGTCTGGCTCAGTTTCCTACAGGAAAGAGAACATTCATCATTTTCATTTTTTTTATTTTGTCAGCTAATATCTTCATACAAGAGACTATGTGACAAAGTAAAATGGTCACTGATGCATGCTGCAAATCCAATAATGCATTTCAAGACAAGGAAGACAGATTTTCCAACGTGTTTCCCATTGGAAACTTGCCCTGGGAAGCATGCATATTTAGTTAGCATGTTTTAACTTCCAGGATTTTCTGCATCTTCAGTCACCTTCTTCTCTCTCTACTGCATTCCATCCATAAATTGCTTACCAGTATTTCTTCCCTGCCTGAAGGACACATAGTAGCTAAATAAGCAATTGCCATTTCTGTTCTGCCTCATTGTCCCAGTGGTCTGAAGGAATACTCAGCACAGAATTTCATTTGGTAATGAGCAATTTGAAAGATTACCTTATCACCTTTCCTGATTGTTCTGACTTGCAGCTTGCTGATTGCTTTCTTTGCAGCATCTCCAAGCCGGCGCTGTAATACAAAATTTGCTCTTAAGCAAAGAGTATCTCCTCATGCAGAAATCATCACCTTTTCTCCCTAGGCTTCTTAATAATCTGAAGTGACTGCACATGAAACAGGACAGCGCTGTATAAACAGATGAGGTCATCACACTGTTATTCACAATAAGGACACAGCAGGTATCCTAGGCTCGCTGGAAACCCAAGGCTGATGAGGCAAAGCTACTCTAACAGAGTTCCAGTGGAGGCTGCATGTGAGCACGTTGTGATGCTACACTACAGCACCTTTATTATTCCAGCAATGTGTGTACGAATCCACTATTGGGGTATCCTACTTCTTCCCTCTCTTTTTTTAACGACACTTGTAAAAAATACACTATTAACTGAGGCCTGGGCTAGTAAGCAGGCTGAATGCTACACCTAAGATTCAGAAGGTCTTTGTTCTTCGTTGTTACAGAACTAGCTCATGATCTTCAGCAAGATGTAAGTGCTGAAAGTGAGCTGTTAATTTGTTAACCACAAAAAACACGAATAATTTGTTTTCTTTTCCTGCAATACAGCATTGCCTACTTATAGGAGCAATGCAAAATATGAAGTATAAAGTATAAAAATTAGGTGAAAGCATCAGCAGTTTCTTAGAGATAAAGCACTATATAGTCCTGCAGTAGCATCCTCTCCATACATAACCATTTGCTTGTTCTTTGCCTTTCTACCTTTCCCTCCAGTGGACCATGAATTGCTTACCACGTGATGTTCCTGACTGTTCTCCCATATTTCCAAAACACTGTTACTGTGCTGGCAGGGTCACAGCCACTCAGGATTAAAGTATGTAATAACAGCCTGATGCAAAACACCCTGTTCTCAGACGCTGAAGATGGAGATGCCTGCTGCTTGCAAGAGGCTGAGAACACTATGGGGCACTTCAGACAACCACTGCTCAGCAGAGCTACCTCTGCACCCTGTGCTACCAAGCTTGTGCCTGGATCAGTGCTCCTCGAGGACTTTGCTGCTCACTTGTGCTAACCCAACAACGAGGCGGTCTGGAGACAAACTCACAGGCTGGAAAAGTGAGAGTTCATATACTCCCACCCCTTGCTCAAGGCTGGGTCAACTTCAAAGTCAGAGCTATGTCCAGTCAAGTTCTGAGTATCTCCAGGAAGGGAGATTTCACAACCTCTGTGGATAATTTGTTCCAGTGCTTAAGCACTCTCATAGCCTTTTTTTTTTTTTTCCACATACAAATGGAATTTCCCTTGTTCTAATTTGTGACCATTACCCCTGTCCTTTCTCTATGCACCTCTGAGAAGAGTCTGGCTCTGCCTCCTCTCCAACCACTTGTTTTGCAGCTGAAGGCTGAAAGCAGAACCTTTCCTCCTCCTCTTCTCCCCTCCCGGCACAGCAAGTCGAGCTCCATCCACCTCTCCCCAGATATCGTGTGCTCCTGTCCCCAGACCATACTGGTGATCCTCCTCTGGGCTCTCGCCAGCTTTTTCCTGCCTTTCTTGTACAGTTTCATGCAGCAACACCTACTCCAACATCTTCTTTTCTGTTTTCTAACAGTCATAATACAGTGCATCCTAATTTGTCACCAATAAACAACTTGAACTCTTCCCTTCACCTCTCCTCCCCATCCATGTTTCCAGCCATGTGTTATTAGATAGGAGGGAGACTTAGGAGCTCTGGTGACTCAGAAGACATTCAACTTCTCAGGCTGGGAACACTGCCTGTGCCGGAGTTCAGAGGAGTCTGTCAGCGGGAAGAGTTTCCAGCTGGAGGGAGTGAGAGCATGAAGCCAAAAATGGAAGGAAGCTGAATGTAGTTTGTAAATTGAGACCTAATCATCACACAGATACAATTAATAAATTACCACTTTGTTCTTCAGATTTAATTAAAATCACTGAATTAAATTTAGAGAGTAAGCTTACTGAATTGGAAAGACATGGAAGACTGACAAAACGCATGCAATACTGAGAGCAGAGAGCAATTCAGCATCTGGCTAAAGAGGTGAAAATTGTCTTGGCTATCATATGAGATTTACTTATGAGTTCTTCAGGACAACTAATTATTATATGTAAGGGAGTATCTTGTAGTCATACAACATTTTTTCTGTGATACATTTTTCTCACAGTCTCGCTTAAATAAAGGAATCAGAAGAGAGTTGGAAACATCTCTTGCCAGCTATTTGTTTCTTTAATGTAAATCAAAGACAGACTGATAACATACAGCAAGACAAGAGCCATTATGTCCTCCTTCAGGAATTGCTTGTGATGCCTTTTTATCATTATCGTTACTTCAGCTAATGAAATGTCTCAGTTCTTTTTTGCACGTTCTTCAAGGGGAAAGGACAAGATTAAAGACCCGTGTACATCTTTGACCTGCTTGTTTTCATGTTTGCTTTCTCTTATCTATCTTAAATAGACAAGCTCATGACTTAGATGCAAATGAGAATAATTTAGTTTTTGAAAGAAAACTTTCAAAGGATTCTTCCATTTGAATGAAAGGCATGCTATAACTAACCAACGATTTCCCCTAAAAGATAAGAGGTATTACAAGAATTTAAGGGTTTAAAGTGAGGCTTAGAGATTTACAGACATAAATCTCATACTCTCATTAGCAAGGCTGCAACATTCAGTACTGGACTGGAAGGAGTTAAGTAAATCAGATGCAGTGGTCTTGTGGAGATGGTGATATTAGTCAAAAGAAAGGACAGTAGCATGGAAAGCATCACTTCTCTGTTCCTGAGGAAGTAAATGACCATAGATGCTGTGGAAGAGAAGTTCTAGTAAAGCGTTTCTCTCTTAATGGCCTCACTAAACTATCACCTTCGCAGGGAGCAGATTGCCTGGTGCAGAACGAAATGCGCCATCAGGACAAGGTATCTGACGCATCTGCTCTACCACAGATAAAGTTTCCGGACTCCATCGTGGGAAGCATTTTCCCAAGACTGCTTCAAAGATTGATGTCTCTATTCAATGTCCCAAAACTCTCAAAGTCACAGCCAGCAGTCTTCTTTCTCAGATAGTTGTTTGACCCTCCACATGCTGCCAGTCACATACCAAAGTAGGTCCTTCACTGGACATTAACCCTAGATGCACAGGACTCTCTCTCAGCCCCAGTAAGATCATTGCCTGCTCTCGCACTCACTATGCTGCAAAACTCACAGAGCCCACCTGGTTTCAAAACTGCTTTACAGAAAACCTCTTCTTAAAAAGAAACCAATGGGAAGAAATGACACGGAAGAAATTTGGTCAGCAGGTCTGGCACTTAAACATCATCTCCTCATCATCTTCCCATATCATGTCTCACAGATGACAAAGAGAAAACTCTGCTATCACTGAAATATGAAATCTGACACACTGACAGCGTTTAGTTTGTGCTTTCTTTAAGGCCTGTGTCCTGGCTGTTACAGGGCTGAGGGAGGACCTGTTGACTCTGTTGAGGGTGGAGAGGCCTTGCAGAGAGATCTGGACAGATTACAGAACTGGTCGATCACCAACTGCATGAAGTTTAACAAGAGCAAGTGCCGGATTCTGCACCTGGGAAGGGGAAACCCTGGCTGTACAGACAGACTGGGCAATGAACACGCTGAAGGGCAGCCATGCCAAANCTAGAGGGGAAGACATATGAGGAGAGGCTGAAGTCCCTTGGTTTGTTCAGCCTGGAAAAGAGGAGACTGAGGGGAAACCTCATCGCAGCCTACAGCTTCCTCACGAGGGGGAGCGAAGGGGCAGGCGCTGATCTCCTCCCTCTGGTGACCAGCGACAGAACCCGAGGGAAAGGCATGAAGCTGTGACAGGGGAGGGTTAGGTTGGAGATCAGGAGAAAGTTTTTCACTGAGAGAGTGGTGGGGCACTGGAACAGGCTCCCCAGGAGGTGGTCACAGCACCGAGCTGGGCTGAGTTCAAGAAGTGCCTGGACTTTTGCTCTGATTGGGCTGGTCCTGTGTGGAGCCAGGAGCTGGACTCGATCCTTATGGGTCCCTTCCAACTCGCGATATTCTATGATTCTATGTTTTTCATGAAAGGAAGACATAGTTGCAATGGGTCAGCTTGGAAGAGGCAAAAAGGAAGATGACTTAGGGAGGCTTGGAGTGACCAAGTTCAGAAATCTTGCTTTCACGTAACAGTGCAACACCCCTCCTGCTTGGAGACGACAGCTTTTACTGCTGTCGTATTTTCTGCCATATGATTGGCGCCAATCATATTTTGCAGTCAGCCATGTTGTCCCATTCCCTAAGTGCAGTGCCCAGACCACCAATCCAGAGGAGGCTGAACTGCTCCTGGTAGCAACTCCAGTATCAGCCAAACCTAGGAAAGGTATGCAAGACAGAGGTTAACAAAGAGGTAGGCATAGGTTCTTATTTGAGACAGAAAACACAGGCCCTCAACAAGCCCTTGTTTTAAAACAGTGGGATTTTAAATCATTCAGATATCAAAATGAATTTAAGGTTTTAATTATTTTTTTAACTCAACTCTACTAAATGAGTCACAGTTTTTTGCACTTGCAGAACAAGGCAGTCAGTTGCACAGTCAGATTTTTATCTCATTGCAGGGTAGGAACCAACAGCACAACTGTCTCTGAAGAAGCCAGCTGCCTCCCCCTTCATGTGATGCTCAAACATTTCAACCTTTGGATAAACTTTAGCCTGAGTACATCAAATACAAATAGAAGTAAGGATCTTTACTAAGGTTGGCCAGCAATGAAGGTGCTTACAACACATGCAAGGCTTTCCAAGAAATAAGCACAATACCTTCATACAAATGGACACGTGCCACTTATAATGGCAAAAGCTTTTGACCACAATGACAAAAGAATCTTGCTCCAGCAAAGCAACACAAACAATTTTTCTTGTAAATATCTGAATATCCAAGATATTAACATAGAGCTTTGTGATCCCACCCTTGTGCTACAAGATGTGTCGAAGAAAAAACATCCAAGCAGAACTTTAGGGGAAACAGAGAAGAATCCTCAAGGAAAGGGCAAGAGCTAGATGAGCTCTTCTGAACTACCTACATCATTACATTTCATAGTCAGGACCAAAAGAAAAAAAAAACCAAAACAAAAAAACAAAAACAAAACAACAAACCACAGCAACAATTAACACAAACGGTTGAGCTTTGTCTGTATATTGCTACCATTTTTCATATGAAAAGAGCTAACAAGGAGATTAAAGAAGATATCAGGCAAACTGGATGAACAAAGTACATGAAGAAATTCTAGTTTGCCCCATATTGTTATTACAGCTTTGGTAAAAAAATAATAATAAATAATTGCTTAGGAGGCATGCTTTCTTATTCTTGTGAAGAACAGAACTAGAACTATAACAACGTTATTAAAACCTTTGTACAGGACTACTGCTTGTGCACACGTCAGTTTTGTTTAGACTTTGGAAAGCAAATACCGAAAAGGAAATCTGCTTGAACACATACACCTATCAGTTCCAAACTACAGGGTATTACCTGAATCAGCTTCTTATTTTGCTGGATTTCATGATTATGCACGTTTATTTACACTGCTAATCTGCCTGTATAATTACTTGATTGAAAGCACATTTACGATACTCACATACATAAATTAGGCACACATGTGTTTTTGCAGCCAAGCATCTAAAAATTACCACAGCCATTACACTCACAGCAAATCCGCTGCCAGTGATGTTCAAATTCCAGCTGGGATAGTCTCATTCTTGCTATCCAAAATTTCATACTGTATATGTAAAAGGAAAATATATTCTTTCTGTCTGTAAATACAGAGCAGCTGCTCTCTATCTCAAGAGGATGCCTGAATTTCAGTGGCGGAGGGTGAGGGATCCCTATACGTTAAGTACACGTTACAGGGTGTGTGGCAGTATTTTCCTCTACAAGATGATTATTAACACTCTCAGTTTTACTTTTTCTGCAGAGCAAGCAAGGCAACCCTCCCCCTGCCCCAACACTAATTTATTAAGGGTCCAGAAACATCTCTGAATTACAGTGCATTTTTTCCTTTGCAGCAAAATGGTTATCTCCTCAGATTTCATACATTGATAACATTTTCTACAGTACCATTAGAATGAAATGTAGAAGCCTCAGCTTCACAGTTCTGCTGATGCCGAGATAGTTTCATCCAGTCAAGAAAAGATTAAATTTATTACCATCATTGCTATTATTATTCATTGCTGAACTACCATAAAGATGAACAATAAATCCAGAGGGCCTCAGTACCTCAGGCTCATTCCCGCTGCCGCTGACTTCCCTCCAGCTCTATAGGTTTTATATTTCTTTCAGGAGGTTTGGACAAGATGCCAAACCCAAAAGCAAGGGTTTGATAATATTGGTGGCTATCTCTACAGCACTTGTATGTCCAGTGATCAGTGTCAAATGAACAGGGACATGTTTGCCTCTGAGGACAAAGACCCTTCTAAAGAGGTATTAAAATGAAAGCCCTTTCTGTTCATTCTTTCTTCACTTATCAGGAACCCTTGTTTCACACACAGATATTCACATACCTCACTATATTTTAGTCATCATTTTGATCTCAGCGGTTGTTGGTTGTATACATTCCTATGTCCCTTGGCTATACATACGAAGGCAATCTTTTAACTAATAAATATTATCAACTTTATATTTCTTGTGTTTTGCATGGGTGAAAAACCTCATAATATATATACTATGTATTTATTAATTTCTTCTCTCCTGAATCCCATCCATATTGACAGAAGCCTTGGCTTTTCCCAGACAGACATTTTATATCCCCATTCCTTTCACTTTCTTCTTTTTTGTTCTGTTTTTTTTTTACCACACATTCACAACTTATTCAAGTTTTACTTTTAAGCTGAATCCCACAGTGATTTTTTGGGAACACAAACAGCCATTCCAACACTGCTCACCTGATTTCTGTCTCTGGCATTTGCGTAGCGGAACCGCTGGATGTAATAGAAGACCAGCCATGCCAGTGAGATGATCATCAGCACAATGAAGGAGATAGAGACGAACACCACAGAGGTCCGGCTGACATACTTCTGCAAGTTGCGTGTCCCGATGGTTATGTACATCATCACAGTAATGTTCCTCTCCAGGAGGCTTACTATCTCCTTTCCTTTGGGTTCAGGAATCATTATTGCTACAACATCTTCTAGGCCTGTCAGACAGGAGAGAGAGAAAAGAAACCTTAAGTAAAACATGTGATTGCCATGTAAGAAAACGACAAGAGGATGTGGGCAAGGCACACCCCCCCCCCCCAAAAAAAAAAAAAAAAGAAAAAAAAAAAAAAAAAAGAAAGGTAAAACAATAACAAAAAAGCTCCACTTTCTCCTGCTGGTTTCCTACCAAGAGGAATGTCAGATCCATCTGGTGAAGGTTTCAATGGGAACCAGTTACACAGTGAAATTCTATAAACTAATCCCGGTGAGGTACATAAAGCGTGTTTCATGGGTTGATATAAACACAGATTTCCAGCAGTACTGAGGCTTATCTTGATGATATTGCTGCAAGCACTGCAGAAAGGGAGACATGCATGCTGCAGCTAGCATTCTTCTGTCCAACATCCCTTAGACATTTATCATAGTCCATTTTGCAGGGTCACATGCCTGTCGAGGAAGCCCCCCACAACCCAGAAATATTTTTCATCACAGACACCACACAGCTTCATAGTGCCAAAGCATCACTGTCCTCACCCAGGGCTGGCAGCAGCAGAAGTGTGCAGGGACAAGGGGAGCTGGACTTGCTCCCAGCTCACCCGCTGCCCTGTGCCACTGGAGGCTCCTCAGCACAAGCCCACGCAGACATTTGGGAGCTCCTGCTTGGAGCTGGGCTCATCAACTGATGCCAGTTTCAAGTCGAGAGCACTGGTCTATTCCACAAAACCCCCCACTACTGCAGCCCAGAACAGCTCCCGGCGCAGTTTGCAGCATGGCCCCACAAGGACACGAGTCAGCACAGCCGGGGCGGCAAAGGGCTGTCCACTAATGGGATGGGGCAGGGACTTCCTGCAGTCCACTCGATCCTTCTGAAGCCATGACCCTGTAAAATGGGATCTCCACTGATCTATCAAGCCATGATTCTGCACCAGCTTTCCTTTCCATACAGTGCTGTTTCATTTCACTTGCATCACACACTGCTGAAACCATTTTGCTTTCATAATTTTATGTCCCCTATGTTACATGACAAAGTTTGAAAACTCGGGACTGGGCAGCTTGTCCAATGCCTTTTCTGGCTTTATAAATAAACTTTTCCTGCTTTATGGTTTAATGTTAGGGGGATTCTGTTCTCCTACTTCACCAAACAAGCACGTGGACGATTTTCACACCTAAGCTACATTTTGCAATAGTCAAATCCTCACTGTACTAAGCAGCTAAGGACATACAGGACGTATTTTAATGTGGAAATGTACTAAAACCAGCAGCATATGAAAGGATCCAAACTGTCATTTAGAAAGAAAGGTACAAATTGGGGGTGTCTAAAGTCAGAGAGATGATGCTGGGGTGAAAATTTCAGCTGAAACTCTGAAACCCCAGGAAATAAGCCAGCATGTTAAGCCCATGGCTACCTGTATTTTGACTATGCCTCAGGACATTGGTGCAGGTGGGAAGGGATCGCTCAGCTGCGAATGGAGATGTGAGAGGGCAACTTGCGTTTTCAGCAACATCCTGCTCCAAGGTGATATCCAGTCTGAGCTTCACTGGTGCAGCACTATGCCCTGGTCCTCACGGTCCAGCTCAGACATTCCTCCATCAAAAACCACTGGGAGGTATAAACGAGGTTTTCACAGGTATGTAGATGCTAAAGACCAGGAGGTGTCTAGCAGGACTTTGGATATACTAAATCGGACAGGTGGAATGGAAAATGCTAATCGTGGTGGAAACTTTATTGAATTCTGCTGGGTGCCTGGATCACCTGGACGTACTGAAATAGCTGTGACAGACTTGCTATTCGCACACGTAATCTGCTGCAAAGCTAGGAACTGAACCCCTCTCTCTCAAGTCTGGGAGTAGAAGTGCAAACACCACCACTCTTCTCGTGAGACTTGCCATCGTAACACTTTCCTGTTTGTGAAGGGGCAA
This sequence comes from Psophia crepitans, assembly GCA_013399095.1. Lineage (NCBI taxonomy): Eukaryota > Metazoa > Chordata > Aves > Gruiformes > Psophiidae > Psophia > Psophia crepitans. Next base: position 1,983,924 of record VWZZ01008172.1, on the reverse strand, counting down.
GTCAATGAATAGGGGCAAATCAATAGTTTGGTTGAGTCAAGAGTTTTAGATATCCATGATAGGAAACTTAACCTTTCTGCTGATACTCTTCCATAAAGCATTAATAATTTTCAGCTATTTCCCTTTCTTTGTCTAGTAAGAGCCCACCTTCGGCAGGCAAGATAAATCTACCTTTGCAACTCTTCTGATACCTGTTTATTACAAAAGGCTAATGCAAACATTACCCTAACAGCCTAGGGAGAGTTTGCCAAGTCTCACAGTAGCTGAGAAGGGCACTGGTGCCACGCCAGTAATTTTCCTGCAGTCAATAAGACAAATTGCCTGGAGCAGCCCTTAGCTGTCCACATGCCTGCCTTTGTTCTCTTCCCTTTTTTTTTAATAGAAAATAAAATTTTTAAAAATCACTCTACAAGAAAACCAAAGTAACCACCTCACACACAGCCAAAAAGAAGCCATCGTGAAAAATCCTACAGCCAAAAGTACTGAAATTAATTTCATCGACTCTTCTCAAAAGCCACCACTCTGACCCAGTCACTTGTCCAGCATGGACCTCTAAGATCACCTTCAGCACAGACTGGGACACTGTAGGAATGAGGTTACCTGAAAGCCTATAAAAATGGGAGATGCAGACAAAGACATTTTCAGTAGAAACTACAGGTAGCATCTTAACTGTTTAATTATCTTGAATCTTAAATTTCTTTAAGAACTTTAACAGCACATTTAATTATGTTTAATTCACCTGAATAGAGCTTAGTGTATTTCTGGAGAACTGTAGATAATGGGCGTGATACGACATGTTGCAAATACAGAATCACATTCAATGGTTCGATTACAAAATTAATATTTTTGTAATAATAAAACAAGCACCCCACACTAATGTCCTCTGTTTCTTTACTATTAAAGTAACGAAAAAGAGGAATAAAAAAAATTTGTGATCTCTTGCCTAAATTTAACCTCATTCCTGTTTTTCATCACCTGCCCTTCCTGATTAAGGTATGTTACAGCTTTCTGCCTTTAATTCACAGTGGAAACACAACTGGTTTTTAACAGGAGTGCAGCCAGACGCCTCCCTTCTCTGCTCTCTCCTCCTCACGTCTCTCTGCCAGGATGGCCTACTGCTATCTTGGGCCTAGGGTCTTTTCAGATACTTTAAAAACCACAAGATACTAAGTAAATTGCCATGGATATATGCTAAATAACATTGCGTTTAGAAATGCAAAGTGAAAGACACAGCTATTGCAAGAGGAAACCAGCTGCTTTTGTTACTCCAAACCCTTAATATATTCAAATTGCAGGCTATCTGGTTATTTTCTTGGAAAACATCACCATTTGTAATGAAGCATTCCTGGGGGAAAAAAACCCCAAAATCAGCAACAAATAATAATCAGAAAATTTTAAAAAACATTGTATTGAGTTTACGATAATTTCATCAAGGCACTATAGAGAATGTTATTTGATCAATCAAGTCATTAAGCTTTTAATCTCAAATATACTCAATATTGGAAAAAAAAGAGGGAAAAAAAGAAGAGAAAATAATTTCTTTCCCTTTTTGCCCTTACACAAAATGTTTGTTATTATCTCAGCTTCGGTATCTCATGACACATGGGAAGCTCTGACATACATGAAAACCACACACATTAAAGAGGAGAAATAATGTGCCAAGACATCAATGTCAGGGATGCGTTTCTACGCCGAGGCACACATTTCTTCAACAGACTTCAAAAAAGAGAGAGTACTCGGTAGTACGTATGATACTTCTCTGGTGAGTTAAATGCTAACGATGCCTTTCATTAAACACACCCACAACGGTAACTGCGTTTTGTGGCGCTCTTGTTACCTAACACGCTTCTTTTCTTTTCCTGGCCAAATTTAATGCAGAGTTTGACATGCATTTTTAAGTAGCTGTCAGGATGAATCAGTGTGTCATAAATCAAAGGTATTCAGGCTGCAATGAACACATTTTTTTGCTTCTTTTTTGGCTTAGGAAACATTTAACATATCAGTGCTCTCTCCTTATGAGCCAATAACAAAAGAAGTACGGTAGAACACAGAAGCATTTGGGATGATTTAAATCACTTTAACTTGCTGAAGCATATTTGCCCAACTGAATATTTCTGGGTGCAGAAAAAGTGCGGCTGGTCTTCAGGCAGCTATTCCACTTCTGGGCTCTGCATCCCCAGCATCAGGTGGGAGGGCCATCGGCACGGTGATGGGTGAGCGCTGGGCAGGCTCAGCTTGTTTCCCTGTCACCGGGCCAAATGCGTAGCCCTGTGGCTAATCCATGGACGGCACAACAGCCGCACTGAGCTGTGGCTACTTGGTTCATTTGCAAAGAGTTGCTCTGGAATTGACAGTTCCTGATATACTGAATCCCTCAAGCACTATAACCTTCCTGTGTGGGTTATCTGAGGCTCTTCCTCAGCCCAGCCTGCAGGAGAAAGAGTCCCGTCTCCTAATGGGCTGATAACAGCAGGAGGAACCGTGGAGCGAGGGGAGATGGAGAGCGAGTCTGCAGTAGGTGCCAGCCGTCCTCCGGCACCTACACGTCGTGGTGGACAATGCAGTTGCAAATCAGCGACGAAGTCAGACAGGTGTTTTCAAAGGCAAGATGCACACTTTGGACATCCAAAGACCTGGAAGACCCTCTCCAAACCTTCCTCCTTCCCACAGTCCTTGGCTATGGAAATACATTTCAGCTGGGATACTTCAATGCGGAACTGCACACTTTGAGTGTAACAATCTATTCACTGGTGACAGGGGAAAAGACAAGACTTCAGTTCTGTAACAGTAGCTTTTGGAGAAGAAATGAACAGATCTTATAGTCAGAAGATGTAAATTCTCCACCTTGGCCACAGGCTGTGCTGACAAACCTGCAATATTTCTTGATTGTGTGGTGGGAGTATCAGGGGTGACACTGAAAATGGTCCCCTGCTCCTAAAGAGCAGCCAGGCCCCACCATGGCGGGCTGCTGCTTCAATGCTTTGTCATTGATGGAGGCTCTAACAAGTGGTATGTTTCTGACACATCTTAGAAGAGATTATTTAATTCTTCACGCTTGGCAACTGCTAGAAGTCAGTTAGAAGAATAATTAATTGAATTACTTGAATAGAATTCCAATTTGGGAGGCATATAGAGTCTTCTCCAAGATACCCTATCAAGATGTAAATAAGGATTTCTCTTTTGTTGGACATAAAAATCAAGTACTAAAGTATTTCCTTTTACAGATTTTGTAACTGAAAACTCAAACACTATTTCAGAGTTCAGAAACTGCCCTGATAAAACAGGCAGTGTTCAGTCCTGCTGAGAGCCCAGGAACAGAAACCTCACCCCTAAGCAACTCTTCCTTTACTTCTTGAAGAAATAATTTCATTTTCAGGAATCCATTTCAGTAACTAGCAGCTACTGGAAAAAAAGCTAAACAAGTGCAGATCTAAACAATTCAACAGTGTGCTCGTGCCTGCCTCTGGAGCACGCACTCCAGGCTCAGCCTGTGGTCCGTGGGTCCTGCCAGCCCCATGCAGCACAAGCCAATCTGGTGGTGGGGCTTCCTGTGAGCAGAGACATTATTTTTTAAAGAATCCTATTCTTTTTTTCACCAGAAAAACAGTTCAGCTGAAAAATTACTACTAAAAAGGAATGTGCGGTGATGGTGCTGTAGTTGTGATTGTCGAAGCTACAACCAAGAATGGTCTGTTGGGCTATTAAAACGTACTACCTTTTGCTACAGACCTTATTCTCTTTGAAAATCCTGTTGCTTTCTAATCATGTTTGGTTTCTTTATAATTAAATTACATGGGAAATAGTATATAGGTTCATCAGACAGCCCTTCAATTGAATTTTAATGCCACGTAAATTTTTCTAATATTTTCACAGTTGCAGTAAGGGTTGCAGGTTTGTAAGACCATCCAATGAGAGTTCAATCTCAGTTCTTTTGTTCTGTATGGCGCAATTATAAATTGACCAGGATATCAGCTGTTACCTGTTTTTCTCCTTTAAAAATAATCATAGTTTTAAATTACCTTTTTCTGAACTCAAAAATTACTTTTGGAAACCAAAGCAATATTTTAGAAAAGCTAATTTCTGAGCTTCACCCATTTATACTTTTTAAAAAACGTCTTAGACTCTTACGTAGGCCAACTGGGAAGTTTCAACCAGTAAGAAATCAAACTGGGTAAAAGAACTGTTCCCTGCAGAACTCCCACTTATGGGACATTCATGGCATTGGCCTCAAATGGAAGTATCTGTAAATGAGACTATAGAAGAAACTGGCAAAGAGCAATACACAGTAAGTAACAGTAATACATAGTCAATACATCATATATCATAGGTGAAATGATTACAAACTGCCATCTATAACCTCTTGCATAATCTGTCTCAATGCCAGAGAACTAGAAAGGACACCAATTTCTAATGAGGTTTCATAACAGATATGGGCAACTAAAGATCAGGTTCTCCAAAGTTATTCATTGAGGTTCCTCATCAAAGAGGAAAAGAACGGCTCTGAACAAAATAGGAAGGGTCTCACATGAGAAAATAAGGGGTTAAAAGACAGGATCCTGGTGTTGAAAGTCCAGCCAGTGAGTACAAAAGACACCCAGGGACCACAAACTGCTGGAGGCTGGGAGAGTGATTCTGTAAAAGCTGGACTATATGTTCAGCCCACGCTTATATGCTTCCCCAAGCAGCTGCTGTTTGCCATTACAAGAAGCATGATGCTGGGACAGATGGACCTTTGGTCTCAAGCCACAGACTTGCTTTTACATTAACTGGGAACTGAAAGTTATCTCCCCCAGAGAGAAGAAAGATTAAGTCAAGTCATGACAGTGAAACAACATGGACAAAGGCAGAGGTCTGATGATGCTAAAAAGTCCCTCTCTGAGTCCAAGTGGAAAAACCTTACCTGTTCCTGTGACCAGTGATGAACAAGAAAAGACTGGGGCTGAGGCAGTTGGTGCCTCTTCCTTCTCAAAGCCCCAAGGCAGACAGATGTGTTTCCACTCTGGAAGCAGGAGGGTGGGTTGGTGGCTCAGAGCTGTACACTGCAATTGTACACACACTGTTCAGCTGCCAGCAGTGGGGTATGAAGGCAGGCACAAAGCAGAGGAAAGCAGTAGCAAGACAGGAGATGCTCCTGCTGATCCCAAGAGACAGACTGCATCACCCCCTACACTGAACATCACATCTGGGTCCTGCCTGACCCAGAAAGGTATCACTGTCACCAAGGGCAAGGGATCAGCAAGGATTTGGAAAAGATTTCAACCTACATTGAGAGTGGGATGCAGAAGTTTTTGCCTTCCTGCTCGTGGGGCCCTCAGACACCGCCTGCCCCCAGGTGCCCCACACGCAGCAGCCCCACTCTGCCCTCGCACCCCGCCGGGAGGCGAGCCCAGCCAGGAAGGGAAAGCAGGAGTGTGAGCACTCTCTGCCCCCGTTGCTAAAACTGAGACGCACCAGGCAGGCAGAGCTAACCCCCTGCCAGGGTGCCCAGCCTGAGATGATGAAAACACGCAGGGGAAGGCCAGAAGCAAAGACAGCATAGCAGCACGTAGCCCTGCTTTTGTGGCTATCAAGCTACTGAAGTTATCAAAACATGAGTTTTCACCATATCATCGTTTTCTTTTTTCACTCTAGATCCCTTGCTATGCAGTGACGTAGGTGCTTTCATCTCCCCCAACCCACATTTCCCATTTGTTTTCCTTCTCTCTTTAAAAGCCGAGAGATATTTCCTCCAAGTTATCCTCTCCCTCATTTCCCGCTTCTCCTTGGCGCTGTTCGCACTCGCCTTGGTCCTTTGCCCATCTTCCAAAACACTGGACTGTAAATCAGGTTTCCTTAAAAGGCAAATGCAGCAGCCATGGAGAGAGGAGCAACACCTTTTCCCTACGGCACTTCTCCTGTTTGTAAAAGAAGGAAAACCCCTTTACACAAACTATTTTTTTTTTCTGAGCCAACCTTACTGTCACAAAACACTTTTCATTGCACAAATATCTAGCAGGAAAATTAAGCGACCTATGAAGAAAAAACCCTACTGATGTTAATGACTGGTTACAGTATTTGAGTAATGGATACCAAAGTTTTCTATTCGGTCCAGAAGTGAACAACAGTAACCCCCAGCAGAGCTGTGCTCGGTTCATTTCTTTCAATGCTAAAACCAGGAGAGGCAAGATGCTTCTGGCTGTGATCTTTCCTGTGAGCAGCAGTCTCAGCCACTGTTCATTACTGTCTAGGGATAAAGAAATTTCTGTTCATGTTTCTGTAATCAATGCTGATCTTGCTAAGGCTGTAAGCACTCAGAATATATTGACTTCCTCTGATTTTATGCAGAAACTGCAGCAAAGGAAAAAGAAGTAAAAAGCCAAAGAACTCACAAAATCAAATTCAGCATGATAGCTGCATTTTTCCTGGGCTTGGTTCCCACAGTGTCAGCTCATCAGTCTGCTGAACTAACCAGTGCTCATGAACCAATGTGGTGTTACTTATTCACACTTAATCACAAAAACGGGCGGTTCTCAGAGACGTTTCCCCAGACCCCAGCCCAAGGCACAGATTTTCAAGACTCTTATCTTAACCACGACAGTATTTCATTATAACTGCTAATCATTTGTGCTGAAGACCTCTCCAGAAATTTCCTTCGATTTCTAAGCAGCATATACTGTTAATGGCATATGCCACTCCTCACAAGTTTTCTGTTTGGGAATTTGCACTGCAAAGCTTTTTGATTCCTGCCCTGTACAAGGTGGCCAGACAGACTCCATCATGCACGCCTTACAGCCAGGATATGCTCCAACTCACAGCAAAAAACGCTACCAGGATAATTTACTAGTAAAATACAACCTTTTAGGAGTTGTGACAAAACACACCCGCTACCCAAAGCAGAAGCTGCTTTGCCATCTTTGGTGGAATTGTGCCAAAAGAAAACGTATCTTAAACAGCATCTTACGTAGTCAGGGTAGGGTACAATGCAAACACAAGCTAGTTACTGTGCCTAGCACTCTTAGAAGAGGTATAAATATATTTTAATTTACAAATGAGGAAACTAGAGCATGTTGAATGCCTTGATAAAAGTTGTGGAAAGATAACACGCTGCAGGAGGAGGGTGAGTTGGTGAACCCTGGCAAAAAGCACACCTTCCTGCTGCAAACACCAGGCCAGCTACCAGGCACCTCCAATTCCTCCTTCCAAACTTTAATCCCGTACCTTGACAGCAGATGAACATGTTTGGTAGAGATGCAACTTACAGTGCACAAAGATGCACGCAATACTCAAAGATAAAAGGAGGGAAACAAATTAACAGCGTTGGAGTAACTGGAGTTGCTGTTTGCATAATTAAATAACTTACTATGTCCTGCTAACAGAGTTATCTGCTGTTTGTGTTTTGCAAACTTCATAAACAAAGAATATTGAAAACACAGAGCAAATTAGGAAATAAGCATGAGACTATACACAGAAAGAAATGTAGCCATGCTTATGCAGATTAATTACAGCCTTCCATCTATAGAGACAGAATCAGTGATTTTTTTTTTGATGTAGTGACAAATTCTGCCCATTTACTTGTAACATCAGAGAAGCTGATAGTAAAATATTAGTGCCAGATGCGAAGTAAACAACATTTGATCCTAGAGAGTAAAGTATCATTATGAACTTTGCAAGCCATTAAAACAGGGAAGAAGAAAAAAAAAAAAAAAGAGGGGGAGAGAAAGACACGTATGCAAAAATCTCATTTCAGCTGAAAGGCCTGAGCTCTAAAATGATGTTTCAAACAATTTTAACACAGCTGAAAATACCTCTTAAACCCATGAGGCTTCATCTGCAACTCTCACTGAAACTATTCATTAAAGGAAATAGATGGGGACCAGATGAGGTTTTCTTAATCACCAGTCACCATGACTGAGACTACATCAGTTCCCGGCTCAAGTCCAAGTGGCTTCAAAGCCACTACAGCACCCGTGGGCTGGTGAGGGCCCCCAGGGCTCTGCGGAGCCCCCGCCACAGCGCTCCTCTGACTCTCTGCTTCTTCTGCGCCCTCCCCATCTCTCCTTGCACCTCTGAGGTGCAGCAGGTGACCCTGCTAGTTGGCGGAGCTCCCACTGAAGGTCTTCTACCTCAGCACCCAACTTATTACATAGGGACAGCTGGAGCCTGCCTTAACATCCCTGCAACCTCCTGACCTTCCCCTTCATGCTGAGCCAAGGACTGGATGCCACAGGCTGCAGGAAAGGGGACATGGTGACGTTATCTACTGCTTGGAGAGGCACGACTGCACATACTCCTAGTGCACCACCAAACCTCCTAGGTAGATGTGTCTTACAGGGCTCCCACTTTTCCTCCAGAGAAGACGAAGCTTCACAGAAGCAGCCCTCAGACACACCCTTGCCCACAACACAGAAAATCCCCAGACCAAGACATTAAGACAACGCTGGTTGAAGCCACATACTACAACCCCAGTGGCTCTGTGTGGGCTGGAGTGGTTTGAGGTTTAAAAAGCACAGACGACTGAAAGAGCAAGGAGCTAGAAAACAGCACAGCATATCTGCTGTGGTTTTAACCAACGTTGCTGGGCCTGTTCCAGTTCAAGTGACCCTGAATTAACTGGACGAGAAAGAGGTTTCAAGCAGGAATCCGGGAACTTAGTAAAAATGAATTCAGGGGATTTCCCTCTTTCCTGACTCAGATAAAACTTCCCCAGAAGTGCAAAAACACTAACTGTTTTTATCACTCTGCGCAGAGGGATGGGATTAAAAATAATGGGTAAGAACAACGAACTTAAATGGAGCAAAAGAAAGCAAGCAGTGAAAATAAACAGTAAAAACAAACCAAAACGACAAATAAGCCACGTCTCAGGCAGGGGGCCAGGAACACATCAGCAGAATCAAGCCAAATGAGAGGCACAGTATTACCGACACATTGCCAAACCCTCCAAAATTGCCGAACATCCCTCAGTGCCGTTAGATTTTCATGGGAGTTTTGTAGACCTCTACAATATGTGCCTTTAGTAATCTCTTTTCCAAATTGAATGATCCCTGTCTTATTCAGGCACTCCTCATATGGAAGCCATTCCATACCTTTGAACATACTTTTCCATATAGGGGATGAATAGATTTGATTAATAGTGGAACATCTGCCAACACTTTTTAAGTTGCTGCCCTCTTAAAGACTTTCCCAGGAAGGAAAAAGGCTTCAGTGATTATACTGAGTGTAAGTTGTAGCCACAAGCCTGCACCCTGGCTGTACAGACAGACTGGGGGGTGAGATGCTGGAGAGCAGCCACGCTGAGAGGGACTTGGGGGTCTTGGTTGACAAGAAGTTGAACATGAGCCAACAGTGTGCCCAGGCTGCCAGGAAGGCCAACCATGATCCATGAAGGATCTAGAAGGGAAGACATATGAGGAAAGGCTGAAGTCCCTTGGTTTGTTCAGCCTGGAAAAGAGGAGACTGAGGGGAAACCTCATCGAAGCCTACAGCTTCCTCACAAGGGGGAGCGAAGGGACAGGCACTGATCTCCTCCCTCTGGTGACCAGCGATAGAACCCGAGGGAACAGTGAAGCTTCGACACAGGGGAGGGTTAGGTTGGAGATCAGAAAAAGGTTCTACACGGAGAGGGTGGTGGGGCACTGAAACAGGCTCCCCAGGGAGGTGGTCACAGCACCGAGCTTGGCTGAGTTCACGAAGTGCCTGGCCAATGCTCTCAGTCATCTGGTCTGATTGGGCTGGTCCTGTGTGGAGCCAGGAGTTGGACTCGATGATCCTTATGGGTCCCTTCCAACTCAGGATATTCTATGATTCTATGATTCTTCTTTGTCACGCTCATGTTAGCGTCACAGGGATGACCGATGCCAAAAGTCTTTGTACCTTCTGCAAAAGTGGCAGTCTAGGTTTCGTGTAGAATTAGCCCTCATTTGCTTTTAATCTGCGATAACAAAATCATTCACAAAACTACGAAGAAATGTGGAAATGGCCTTATTTCTCAGTTCAAGTAACCCTTCCCTGTATGCCACTCCAACCCTTTGGTAAAACATGCACTCCTATGGGTCCAGCAACAGCCTCACATCTCACCTTTCTGCACACCAGCAACCCAGCACCACACGTCTTCCAGGTCTGGGTAGAATGGGAAGGAAATCACCCTTCGTGTGCTGAGGTCAGAGGAAGGAAAGGAGGGGAAACATGCAGTGCAGTGTGAGCTGCCGCCCTCGAAATACCCCTGAACCCAACTGCATAAGGTTTCTTCACTGCCCACAGTCTGGTCAAGGGGGGAACATCTGTAGAGCGTCTGTTTATGATCTACTAAAAACCCAGATTCCAGTGACCTCCTAAAATAAAGAAACAAAAATCAATCAAGCACCTCAAAATAGAAGGGGACATGTCTTACTTCATTTTACCTCAGACATAAACAGGAATAATAAAGTCTCTCTTATTTTTGGTGGAGAGATCTTGTTTGCTCAAGAACTTTCTCAGGGAAACCTTCTGTCCTGCGGATGGGGAAGAGCTGCTGAATCTTTGGCCTCCATTTTCAGGTACTATGGTTAAAAACCACTTAAAACTTGTGACCTATTCCATGTGCTGAAATAAAATAGGTAAACTAGTATAAATCAGACAAAACCATATTACTCAGATAATAAAACTCACCTCCATTCTCAAGAAATCAAGTTTTATTTCATTAGTCTCTACCACTGTTAGTTTTGCAATTCCCCAGCTGTCCCTATAATCCCTTAGGGTAAACAACACTTAAAATGTCTAATAAAAAAAAATTAAAAAAAAGAAGCAGAAGACACATGTTAGGTCTTTCCTACATTATGAACAGAAATAACTAAAACTGAATTTCAAACTGATACAGTTAAACTACCTACACCAATGCAAACCAGGTTAAAATAATTTTTAAGAACATCAACTTCACGGAACGAGAGAGCTTTTAGAGTAAAATATAACTCCCAAGGCCTTCTCATACATCATGGAAAAGGTCTAGCAGGCAACACACTGCATTTTTAAATATCGTGTCAGAGTTTTCTAAAGACAAAAATTCAGTAAAAGGTGGTTTATATGATCAAGGAAAGGACAGAATAAGAGGAATAGAGACATAATTAAGAACAAGTGAGACAGAACTGAGAACAAGCCATCTAAAAATGCTTTTTTGGGGCAGTGAGGGTGTTGCTTAAATAGACTTCTAGATTTTCCTTTTGTTCGGGTTATTTTTTGCCCAAGTGAGCTATCTTGGTGCTAGCTAACGTTCCTCTGACTGATTCAACTTCCAGCTCTGCAGTCTAGTGTAGGGATGATTTAACCTTGTGTGCTTCTGTTCAGTCCAAGTAAATAACCAACCTAATCCCTGACTCACAGAGCAAAAAAATGTCTGAAAGCAGCTAAAATTCTCTCTTTACCATCACGGTCACTGAGTTCCCCGTGCCAGTATTTAGCAGCAGCAGGGAGATGAACTATCCTGGCTAGCACCATGGATTCTGCTTTTCTGCATCTGAACCCACCTAGAAATGATTGCTTCTGATCCCACAGAAGGGCTGGATATTCTTCTCTGCAGCTGTAACACTATCATCTTCTCTCTCTGGTGGCTGTAAGGTCGAGGGGCTTAGATTGGGGCAAGGTGTCCAAGAGAAAATCAATAGCAGACCTGGGAGAGCAGCTCTGGTTTTCCTGACTCCCTCATGCTCCAGTCTGCAAGTCCCGTTTTCTGGCTCCACTAAAGCAAGGAGAGAACAATTCAACCCACTAATGACTCAACACAGAATAAGAATGTCTTCTGATACATTAGTTCTTACATTTACTTTGTGTAGCTCCCAACACATACCGAGTAATGTTCCTGAGGAAAACCCAGCCCAAGTGCATACCACCGTAAAGCCTGTTTCTTACACAAACTAGCCCGACACAGCAGATTGCATGGTGGGGAGGGTTGCCAGGGATCACCTGCCCCTCTCCAGCAAGACACATTTCCTAATGCATCCCTACAAGCAAGGTGGTGTTTCTGGAACCAGGAAGCTGGAATGGGCAAACAAATAAGGGTGGGGGGGCAGGGGAGAGAAAAGAGGCAAAAAAAAAAACCAAGAAAAAAAAACCACAAAAAAACCAACCAACATCCAAAGAGACTGAAAACTGGAAAGGAGTTAATGTGTCAGGCCAGCCAAAGAGTTACATCAGGAGGGAGTTTGAGGGTAACCTTATGGCAGAAAAGTAGGATCCTGGGATTTATAAACAGGAAACAGTAAGCAGAAGCGAAGAGCCACTGAGAGGAACAGTAGAATAACACAATTGCTCGTGGCTGCAGAGAAAGCATCTTGGGGAGACCTGCAGAATGCCGAGAGCTTGGTTTATTGAAAACAGGACCAGAAGCTGACTTGATTACATGCATATATGTACATATCTGTATGAGAGAGAGATATGTATGTGCACATGCCCTAAATGAGAGAAAATAATGGTTAGTAAGAGGGTCTTTGTCTACCTGGAAAAAACCCATGATTAGAATCAATAGCTGGAGTCTTTAGGCAGTCTTTTCAAATTAGAAATAAACCACAAATCTTTAAACTGAGAGGGTGACTAGATGGGGGAAAAATAATCAAGTTTTGGGGGGAGCATGCCACTTGGGCTGAATACCCTATTCAGGCAGCGCAGGAGAAACTGACTGAAACACGATGATCTGTAGGAAACAGATCAGGTGAGCAAAAACATAAAAATCACTCTGTGATTTCTTAGACGTGCACCGCACCTTCAGCGTTCAGCGAGGATGCGTACGTGAGTGTGTCTGTTCAGTACAGTCATCAGTAGAATAGAATAGAATCATTAAGGTTGGAAGAGACCTCAAGGATCAACTAGTCCAACCCACCCTCCCCCCCACCCCCCCCCCCCCCCC
>VWZZ01008172.1:1915203-1971028 GCA_013399095.1 Psophia crepitans | reverse complement strand
CCTTTCAGGTAGTTGTAGAGGGCAGTAAGGTCTGCCCTGAGCCTCCTCTTCTCCAGACTAAACAAGCCCAGGTCCTTCAGCCGCTCCTCATAAGACCTGTGCTCCAGCCCCTTCACCAGTTTCGTTGCCCTTCTCTGGACACGCTCCAGGGCCTCGATGTCTTTCTTGTGGTGAGGGGCCCAAAACTGGACACAGTACTCGAGGTGCGGCCTCACCAGGGCTGAGTACAGGGGGACGATCACCTCCCTGTTCCTGCTGGCTACACTATTCCTGATACAGGCCAGGATGCCGTTGGCCTTCTTGGCCACCTGGGCACACTGCCGGCTCATGTCCAGGCGAGCATCAATCAGCACTCCCAGGTCCTTTTCCTCTACACAGCTTTCCAGCCACCCCACCCCCAGCCTGTAGCGCTGCCTGGGGTTGTTGTGGCCAAAGTGCAGGACCCGGCACTTTGGGTGCCGACAGTACCTGTCGTGGTAACTGTAACTACCATTTGCATTTGGGCTTAAAGTAACCCGAGTGCTGAAATGAGATTATTTGATGGGAAGCTCAAGACGGCCAAATGTTGCCATTCACATGTGAGTGTCACTAAAGAATTCCTTAACATTTATTGTTGAGCCAGTCATCCTTGGCTCCAGGAGCAAGACCAGAGAGGCGCCACAAGCTGCATGTTACAAAACACACATGATCTTTCATACGGTGATGTTCCAACTCGAGCACAGGGCCGAAATCCTAACTCAAAACAAGAAACAGAACAAACAAAAACAAACTGAAATGAGGAAAAACTCCACAAGTGAAACACAGGAGAAGTGTTTTTTCAGGCTTCAACTAGACGAATGAACCGTTTGAACCCAGAAATAGTTGGCAGTGTTAACCAAACCTCAAGCTCTGCAAGATACACCCACCTCAAGCTAAAACTACACATCAAGCCTGAAAATGTTTTGAAAACGCAGGCCTTCTCACAGCAGGAAAAAAAAAAAAAAAGAAAAACAACCCTCAACAGCATGTGAAAGTCTAAATGTCTTGGAGAAAAATATTTATACTTTTATAGAGGCACACTGTTTATCTCTCCTGACTTCACATGGAGAAAGTCACAGGAATGTTTTTTAATGCAATACAGAGCAACAATTGTGCTCTGGGACCTTATGATTGTTAAATCTACATGGAGCTGGGATATGCAGCTTCTTTTAAAAATCATTACAATGCACACCTTGGTAAGACAGTAATATAAACACCTCTGAAGCGCATTCATAATACATGAAAAGCAAATGTCTTATAAACCGTTATTTCCCCACCTTACAACGAGGGAGAAAAGGTATGTGGTTCCATTCCGAAGGCACACGCCTTTTCTCCTTACAGCCAGTTCTCCCCACAATGAAACCAAAGTAATCTCCCACTGGCTTAAAACGATGCAGAAGAGGACCTTTAGTATGTAAAACCAGCTATGGAAGGGCTACTGAAGAGAAGGAAAAGTATCTACCACCACTGAAAAAGCTGGATATTATTATTTATACACTGCTCTTTAGACAACAGGTTTTAATAGACTGGCTCACCAGCCTTCTTTTCCTAGCACAGGATATGAGCAATTCCGATTGATTACACGTGGAAGTCACAGACATCCTGGAGAAAGGGAACAGGGCCCCAAATGTCCTGGCAGGTGTAAGAGCAGAACGTTTTCTTAAAACCCTATAGCACATCCCAGCATTTTACAGGTTGTCATTGTCAGCAAAGTAGAACTGCAGACTTCAGGAAATCCCATTTTAAACAGCATCTGAACGAATCACTGCCAGACATATGCCCTGGCTAAAACAGCTCCACAATCTCATTTCAGAGATGTTATTTCCAAAGAGTTACTTAAAAGGAGTTACAGTTATTGAAGAACATTCCCCCTGCACACAAAGAAATCCCTCTTCATCTGCTCAGCGCATCCTTTTTCCACTGTCAAAAGCCATGTGGGCATGATGAGAAGAAAAGGGTTATAGCTCTGATGTGCCTTTCAGATATAACGCCTCTATATTTCTTTAAAGATACCATTATTTTTATGTCACCATTATCAAATTCCAGAGAGCTGTGTGCTTCATAACTGAATGACGCAGTGAAATTAAATCTTCTTTATCCTTACATGTCATGCTTCTTAGCCTTTCAAGTATTCTCTCTGGAACTGTAAACTTAAGAAAACACACAATTCAAATCAAGTTGAGGTATCTCTGACCTCACCGAGATATGCAGGATATACACACAACTCCATATTTCTGCTGGTATGTGCTACATTGGGCAAAGAAAACCTCGTGTTTCTTAAAACCACTATTTCTAACACCATGACAGCTAAGAGTAATCTCCTTCCGTGAAAATATCAGCCAACAATTTTATTTCAGGCATTTTTCTTTGCAAACACTTTTAGCTCATTTCTCCTGCAATTACCTGTATTCAGAGGCTCTCGAGACATTTACTAAGCAAAGGTTGGAAATGAAATAAACAAATAAAACAGTATTTCCTGCCCCAGGGGGAGGTACTCCAGACTAATTGGGTAATTACTGTATCACTCCTATCTACTATGCAGGGATTAGCCTGGTTTCACGAGAAGAGTCACCACCACATGAAGGAAACACCTAGTCCTCACGTAGTACTTGAAGAGATACAAGATTTTCAAAGAATACAGATGTTTCTTCCATACTTCATTTGGAAATGTAAAACAAAATCTGCAATAACCCTCCGCAAAAACCTCGGCATTATTCCGACAGTTGATGTAAAAGGCTAAAAAATACTTTCCTCTGACTTATGGGATCGTTCTGCACCTGCACAAGGCACGGGAGCACAGAGTGACCACCACGCAGGTGGAAGGGACTGGGTACCACGGTGCAAGCAGCGACACAAGGCAACGGCAGCAGAAACCCAGGAGCGTGTGGTCATTTCCATCAAAGCTGCGCCTGCCTGAGGTGCCAAAGCTCATGGAAAGCAAAACCGATTTCCTGAGAGCCCACCTTCCTAAAGGATGACAATTCTGAGGATACAAAGATAGGGATTTTTTAAATGCAAAGTTACTGTATTATACGCACATTTAACAATAATAACGTCGCTCTCTCTGTGCTTGGGTGTTTAAATCTCTGTGCCATGAGACAGCAGCACTGTTAACCTTGGGTCTTTCCTGCTAATTTTTCTGATTCTGCTTAGGTTCAGGATGGCTGTAGGTAGCACAGGAGTCCCAGAATTCTTGTAAATGTTTTGGGGTTCTTAGTATTTAGGGCAGTGTCTCGAAGTGCCACTTGTTCACGTTAATGTCAAGTTTGAATAAATCCTCTCTCACTTCCCCTTTTGTTTCTATTCACCCAGTCTTGAACACATGGGCAGTGATTTATCAAGTTTAGTGTTATTTACAACATTAAATTACTTCAGAAATAAAAGAGGGAAATACCAAAGACTTTAAGGGAATTTAGTAAAAAAGCAACACACTATGTGACTTTCCAATTATCCACAATTTCCCCAGAAGGTGAGCCTGGCAGTCTCAAAGATTGGCACATTAACAGTCAACACATACACGTCTTCTACACCAAAAATATACTCCAGACACTTAAACCTGGACAGCCACTTCAGAAACCAAAAGAGAAAGAACGAAACAGACCCCCAAATGTACGAAATTCTTCTTTATCGAGACGTTCAGTGGTAATTTTTTAATGTTCTTTCAATGCAGCACTGAGATGCAAACAAAGTATATCAACAAAGATTTCAGGTTTGGTAGTGAATTCTTTTAGATCTTCTTTCCTCCCTGCAGGCAGACTACTGCTTTACTCTGTGGAGCACTGTCAGGTTACTAACATATAAGATTGAATCCCACGCATATGGCACAGGCATTTCAGAAAGCATCTATCCCTTCTACAAACAAAATAAAGTAAAATGCACCTAGCTTAATAAAAGCTGTGCCTTTTTCAAAATCCTGGTACGTTGTGAAAAACACTTAAGCCAGTATAGAAAAGGCACCAGTGAGTAAGAGCACTCAGGTTAATAAAGACGCAAATCAAACCTTTGTGACCCATGAGAACAGCTGCTTCTGTCTGAAGTGTAGAGACATGGCCTAAATGATTTTTTGACGTTCCTTCCAATGCTATTTTTACGTGATTCTCTCAGTTACTAGTTTGTAGCACTTACAGGCATCAGGGTAGTTCCTAAAAATATTTAGTGGAAATGTACTTGCAAAAAAAAAAAAAAAAAGGAAAGGAAAAAAGCCATAGAAACAATGCATTCTGCTTGAGATGCTTCTGTAGATCAGTTGTTTGTGAGCTTCACTGCAAAACCTGAATATGGCAATCTAAATGTTAGAGGAAAGAGAAGAAAAAAAAAAAACCACCACAGAAAAGTTAAACCTAATACTCTAAACATGGGATGCCTCAGGTTGGATGAGTCAGTGCCCAGAAAAGGAAATAAAACGGTGCTGAGGTGTGCTCCCATCAAAATCAATGAGTGGTCTGATCTAAAATCCTACCATGGAATTAATACCACCTCAGCTCAGCTGGTAATAAGTTAGCTACCTCGAGGCTCTTCCTACAGTCAAAAAAGATGAGACATTCATCTTCTGCAGATGTCCTGCTCTCTCCAACAATAGTAGCATCAGTTTTAGGTAACTTTGGTTAAAAACAGGATGAACACCCTCCAGAGCAATCCACCACTGTCACTAGAGTGGGGGTCTGGGAAACCAAGGAATTTGATCTCCACACACCAAAGGCTGCCCCAAACCACAAAGTTGTTCATCTTAGTATAGAATTATTTGAAAAGTGGTCACAGAAAGCCCCCAGGGCATAATGACCACACAAGTCAACATCCATTTGTTTACAAGTGAGAGAAAGACCAAGAACGCAATACTTTTTTTATATCCGTAATCAGAAGTCATAGCAGAAGTACGTGTTGTTAAAAAGAGAGGCTCTTTGTCAAGGATCCAAAAGGGACGTCACTAGGCAATGGTCACAGTGAACTGCATGGACCTAGAGGTTTGAAATCTATGTCAGTCCAGTATATTTTTATTCCCCATATGCATGGAGGTACAGAGCCATCCAGAAATACACCAAAAAATACACACAAAAATTGAAGGTTCTCTTCAGTCTGATTTCTTCAGACTTCTCTCTAGTAGGAAATATCACAGGCAGCTTTTAAATCAGTTCTCCTATGATAGGCAGATTAGACCACACAAAGCAGAGCACAAAATGACCATCAAAAGCTGACTTTCACCCAGTTCTGGAGAAACTGAGCAGAGCAGTCATCCCACGGCACGCAGTCCTGCTTCTGACTGAAAGCTGCAGCCTGTGCAAGCTGGTGATGACTGCTACATAAAGCTTGACCGAGAGTGCTACCAAAAACGCTAAAGGGCAGTAGGACCCTCCAAAAAAGAGAACAGTTCAGCTGTCACACTGAAGAGGTACATCAGTGGCTTTTGCTGGGATTTCAGATTTAGCTGTGAGAAAAAGCAACATTAGGGCCAAATGATGCAACGTGACTTCCACGGATCAGTGGCATTGGTCTCTAATTTGGAACAAAGTTTGGTTCACTGGCACTTTGATTACAACATGAAGCTTCCAGAGGTCTCCGTTTTGCCAAGATCCCGGGAAGAAGTCCCCACAAAAGGCACTGAAACTCCCATGTCACTGTTACACGGTACCTACAACGCTGGCTGAAAATGAGCCAAACGCTGCCAGGTTGTACACTGCTAACGGCTTCGGTAGTTACTAACGCACGATACTGCTGGAGCGTAGCGAGTTCAGACCTTCAGTTTAGAAATTCTAGTATCACTACTCCTGCCTGCAAAAGTGAATCCCAAAAGGTTTCAGAGGTTTGATAAAACATTCTTGCGTTTTAGGAACAGAGGACTGCTGTATTAGCCTAATGTGCTTAACCACTGTGGTATTATCAATGCCCTGTCTTGCTTCTCACTCAGACACACTTCAGCGTTAAACACAGTGTTCTTTGCTTGGCTGCAAATACCTGTATGCATTAATAAGATGTCTGCAATACAGCAAATGCTGCCCTTTTCAGATTCCTTGTTTATTAAACTGCTCAACAGTTCACGTACATTATGTGAACTCTTCCTGGGGGATTTGGTTTTGAATTACACATGACTCTTCACATTTCTAGTCACTAATACAATGCTTTTTGCATCTTTCGGTAGTTGCTTCATTCATTAACTCTGTAAAAACAACTTGTCTACATTAAAAAGTATCATTTCTGCTCTTGCTATCCTAGATTTTCTTCATTTTTAGAAAGAAGCAGTTGGAAAAACTGAACTGCAGTTGTCAAAAGTCACCACTAAAAAAATGTGTTACATAAGCAACTAATAAGTATTTACAAACCCGTGACACACAGATAGTTAATCTTCACAATGTCTTTGCTTGGCATAGAATATTAGCGAAATGGCCAAACCTTACTGTTTTTTTATTGAGTTACACGAGTCTAATTGGAAGAAACTGGAGAAACTGACCCAAAAGATGCAGAAATCTGGAAATGTGAAGAAAGACAACTTTTGTAGTCCTGTATCTCAGGTGAAGGTAGACTGATACTGGGCTTCAAAATGAAATAAAACTGGTGCCTGAACCACACAGGGTCGGCCAAAAGGGTGCTTTGTTTCAGGGGGGTTTCAGAGCAGCCTGCTGAATTGGAGGGAATGTGAGCTGGGGCTGGATACCACGTGGCATTGTACAAGGTGTCTCTCCACATCAAACCCTTCGGAATGACAGATGCTGACACAGAAACAGACCGATCGACTATGATAAATCAAAAAAGAGTGAAATGGATACACTGACAACAGGGCTAAGGGTTGGAGCAGGAGTCAAGAGTCATATATAAGGCAGATCTGCAAAATAGCACGGGAAAAGAGCAAGCTCAGAGAGGACAAACAGAAGGTTCAAGAACCTGGGCTGGTCCAGCCACTGCTGTTTGCCATCCTTTGGAAATGGAACGGATAAGAGATGGTAGGCCACCATTTTGATCGCAGACCGAGAAGGTTTATTTGTGACCTTTCAAGTTATTGGTCTAGAAGCTAAAAAAAATCACCTGCATTGATGCAGTAGCCCAAGGGGGCCCTTTTCTGGCTACGGCAGCTCCCAGACTACTCACAGCCCCGGACAACCCCTGAAGCCATCACGTTCATACATGGACAGTGTTCCCTCTCTTTCACCACAAGAATCAGAGCTTCTCCCAGCATTCTGTGCCACTGAGCCCTTTCAAAAAGCCACTTGGCATCTGTCAATCTATTGCCTTCAGGACCTTCTAAACACCATGGTGAGAAATACTGTGCAATTTATATACTCTCCACGGACAGAAATATCCAGATACAACTAACATAGGTAACTAATGGGACAGGATGCTTCCTTACAGTGGTTAGGACAAGTTTAGCAGGTCCAGCTAAGCAAACATAACATTCCCAAATAAAATACACACACTACGACCCTGTGACTCCATGCTGAGGTCTCCTGTTATCCTGGCAAGACTGTCTAGTTCTTGGCTTGTCCCCTACACTGTTATTAGTTCAGTCCTGTCTGTACTGGCTGAAATCTCTGTCTCTGTGATGTCAAAATATGTTCTTACACCATTTATACATAGACTAAAGGGAAATGCAGTTCTAGAAAAGGCAAGGTATGTGTAGTTTTTAGTGCCTATTACCAGGGTCTGACTCTCTCTCAGCTTCCCCCAACCCGTGAGAACTGCACTTTGTCTTAATTTCATCAGGCTTTTACCTCCTGACAGTTGCTACACATTAGTTAACATAATTTGTTTTCCTCTTATGAAGAGGCTTTGTGAAAGCTGAAGCTGCAGAGTCTGGATTCAGCCTGCACGATCGCACTGCAGTAATCTATACAGATAAAGCACTCGGGGTCCGCACCAGGGTGCCCTTGTGATGTGTTCCTCATCTGCGACAGTAATATGGATAAGAGACAGTAAAGCCTCTGAGCAGCACGTACAAGACAGATTCATTCACTCTAATTAGACTCAGGTCTTCCCTGCCCCCCTTTATGTCAGGGGAAACAGAGAAACATGACTACAAGAGGCTTCACCATTCAAGACATTATACAAACTACCAAGCACTATATAAACTGGTACTCAGGAGCCGTATCAAGATCTACAGACTAAGGGACTTAACTGCAACAAGCGAAAGTGCAATAAAATGTTGACAAAACATGCATTCCCATCTTTCCTCTAGGAGAGGAGAAAATAGGCTTGCTACACAGCCTGAATATGGATGGTCACACACATACATATGCTGAGAAACAGTAATTATCTGTCTAGAAGGCAAGGAGGTTAAGAGTAGTATAGAGCAATCCCAGAACAATTCTGTATACACTGAAAAGAAACAGACACAAAGAAAAAGGTTGAGGGGATTGTGAATTTAACCACCTAGGTTTTGGTCAGTATTAAAAGGTGATGAAAAAGAGCAATGGCAGCCTTAGAAACTGGTGAAGGGAGACTGATGGTGATAAAGTATGGCTGTATTTTTTTCCATAAGGGAAGTTGAGAAGAAAAGCTAACCTGATGAACTAAACGTTTAGGCTGTTAATGCCAGGTTCCATAGTCAACAGCCTAAAATTTAATCCTACGAATCACTAGAAGGAAAACGTTTCGTTGAAACGGCTTGCTCTCAGAAGTGCTCCCCCCTCCCGCCCCAAGTCTGCTCCTGAATGAGCTGCTGTCGCTCAGCACATCAAAAAAACAGATTAACTGTTAGATAATCTGATTTGGGGAGGGGAGGGGGAAGCTACCCGCTGGCCATGCCACACACTGCGAAAAGCGCATGGCATAGAGAGCCACGAATTTAAGGCTGCACAGTCTGGTCCTCCTTTTTATACTGAGTTTGGAACCATTTCTTCTCCAGTCAAAAAAAGGCAAAAGGATTTCGTGTGGTCACAACCAGCTCTTTGCTTAAAATGTCCACATAGCACATGGATGCTGCTCTCTGATTTAAGAGATTATTCTAGACCTGAAGCTATGCATGTTGTAAACACCTGCCTTAAAAAAAACCCCAGACAACAAACCATCAAATAATGCTTCACTTTTAAATGCATAAAACTGCATGTATGCTTTTTTGTTCAGAAGTAGATAGTTAAACCCCAGTAGTATGTCTTTTTATTTTGCTTTCAGCAGCTTTTTATTAGTTAAGCCTATTCTTCTGTATCCTTGCAGTGATCCTTTTCAATTGGTTTTATTTCTTGGTGTCAAGTCAATGTAAACGGCTGTTGCTGAATTAGAGAGATCTGCTTTTCTCCACCCAAAGAAGTGATTTAAATCATAAAGCACCTTCCAGGAAAGAAGCAGGGAATGAAGGACAGCAGCTGCTGCTTTTCCAGAGCAGCTGGACAGCAGCAAGCTGAAAATATCCCAACAATACATTGTCTTTTCAAAAAACTTTTAAAAACCTGAGGTTGCTTTTCGGAATTTATCATGTTTACACAGGTACTAAGAATCTTGGTTTGTTTTGTCTAGGCTGCAGAAATAAGCTGCTACTCTGAGTGACTTCAAGTATTTTGTAAGTATTATAAATTACAGAAGGTTTACAGTCCTAAGTGCAAAAGGGAAAGGAGATGTGCACAAAGATACTGCGAAGTATATGATCCTGAAAGTCATAGCCCAGACTATCCCACACCACATTTCACAACAGAGGAAGTTTTTATGGATTTAAGCAGTCATTACCAAATTACATGAAAGTTTCACCTTACTGATTTTGAGTTCAACAACTCATTTATTGTAATCCTAAACTGAGGATAAGGGCCCCTACTTTTAGCTCATCAAATGTCCCGTTTATTAGTTTCCTTACTGCCCATAGGCAGTCCTTACTTGCTGCACATGTGTGTATGGAGCTTCTCTGTGCAACAAATCCATACGCTTGCTGGAAGTCTCCCAACCACCTAGGAAGGCCCTGGCCTAAACTGGTCCACAGGGACTGCACAGATGAGGGATTTTCACTCTATAAGCCTGGTTAGTACCTTGAGGGCAAAGGCACAGCTACCTCAGCAGCCAGTGCAGGTTAGAAGATGGAGATCTGCGGTGACTGGGCTTGGAACGGGTATTTGAGTGTGTTCTCTGCAAACTTCAATGCCAGACATAGACTGTGATTTGTGGAGCACCTCCTCCCCAAGCTCACTTCCCTGCAGTGGCATTAAATCCATCTAAAACTACAAAAGTAGCGATCCAGACTCTAAATCGTCACTGCAAACTCTTTTGCCTTTGGTTAGCCTGTAAAGTTACGTGCTGGAGGACACGGAAGGCATCTCAGAACAGAATCACTGAAATTCTCAATGACTGACAAATACTGACAAAGCAGCCAACTACGCTGCCTAATACAGAGAGCACCAAGTACAAGAAGAATGTTTAAGTCCAGCCTAAGGAACTGATTTTGTGCATGTGTAGGGCCACCAGATGACAACTGAGTAACAGCACCGACATCCCGTTGTGTGCATGACGTGCCCAGATGTGTGAAATAAAACGGGGCTGCAGGAAAAAGAACGGAGCTGCAGCACAAAACAACTGCCCATCATCCATACGACGTATATACGGAGGGGCTAGAAAGAGGTGAACAGGTGCACATCTGGCACTCATTAAGAGTTACTGCCTGCAATTAGTCAGAATCCTTGACCATTAATCCCAGAAATTCCCTTTTACAAAAGACGTTCAGTCATTTGGCCAGATGTTTCTTACACCGCCTTTAAAAGGAACTGCCCTATGTCTGCATCGTAAATATTTGACTGTCTCAGTCATTCAACAATGGAAATTTCTTTAGCCAACAGCTTGTTAATAAAAAGGCAAACAAACATACAGCTTCCTAGGGATGTTTTGGTTCTTTGCCACATGAAAATTACAGGCAATGTTCAATGAAACAATATGGTTTCAGATTTTTTTTTTTTTTTGTATGAGAGCCATGAATTTATACTGTCATAAAACCAGCTCGGAAATCACAAAAACACCCTCTTTAGTTCTAGCTCAAGTTGTGTAAATTATTCTCTGCCTGATGCCTTTAGTCATACAGAATTGTACTCTCGCAATTGTCAGGCAACTAAAAAGCTCTTTAAAAATTAACCACCACCCTGCCCAATGTAGCATATATTTTTTTCCTAACAATGTCAGTAATAATTTTGAACAAACAAACAAAAAGAAAGATTCAGAAAGTCAAAGCAGAGATTATACTAAATGGAAAAAAGCCTCTAACAATGCTTCACAGAGTTCAAAATCTGTGAGACACCCAATTCCCAAACCAGATCCTATTATTTTGGAATGAAAATGCATTGACTCAAAGGAAACAGAGTCACGTTCCACATGTGCAACTTCTCTTCCACTGCAGTCTGACTAGCGGGAACTTAGCCGATTTCTCTGTAAGTATATGGTTCAGTTGTTCCTGGCTGCAAAGAACCTGCAAAGTTCCTGCACTTTTGTATCATTAACATACAAAATGGGTTCTGAGCCAAATCCTTGGATCTGAACACAATCAGCCTCCAAGGATTAAGTCTTATCCAAGCAGAAAGAAAAGATATCACCTACAGGGAAATTGCCAAAGATCCCCTAAATAGATTTTAAGAGCTACTCCGAAACAGCCTTTCTTATGAGCAAATGTCCTTTGCAGTGAAGATGTTCTTGTATCATTGTAGATGTATGTGTAGATCCCCAAAATTTCAGCTGGGGTTCTAATGCAACTTGTCAAGAGAAATTTTTATGCTAATTTCAGTCCAAGCTAGGAGAAATGCTGGATGAACCCCTGCTACACATCGGCCATGTCACACATCATGCCTCAGGGACGAGGGCTCAGGCATCCTGCATTTGAGGATCCACATGTAAGTCCCTACTGACAAAACCCACAGGTTCCTATTTGACTCCTCCACTTCTGCGCGTGTATGTGTGTGGTCTTCAAGGTTTCCTACAGTAGTTTTTCTTCAAAACATTAGTGTGCCACCTCTCAGATATCTCAAATCTGCTTAAGGCATCGCTTCCCCCCCCACCCCTCCCCTTTCTTCTTCTTCTTCTCTTTTTTTGTCCCTGTCTATAAAGCAATTAACCAGCCACATCACTCACAATGAAATCAGGACCACCACAGGTAGAAAAACTGCTACCCACCTCTCTTCTAAGCTAAAGAGATTTATCGCATGTGATTCTTCATCCCTGTAAAAAGTTACTTTTCCTCTATAACACACTATAAAAATCTTTTCAGTGCTGAGGCTCCTTCTAGGTGGTGAAAGCCAAAGGGAGATGCAAAAGCTAATAGCAAAGAAACATGCCCTTTCAATGAGGTCTCAGGGAAAGCGTTTAATTCCCCCATTCTCAGGTCACTAGTTCAACAGAACAGAAAATTGGGAGCAGCCCGCTCAGCTTCTCAACCTAGTTCTTCAGTTTCTTCCTCCTGTCTGAACAGCCTAGCAGGACAAACTAGGTAATTAGACTGCAGACAGCTGGATGGAAAAAAGGATATCTTACATTTTCATCTTTTGCGGATCCTCTCTGTAATGCATTTCAAATAAGCAAATGCATGAGGCAGGAGGGAAGAAAAAAAAAAAGGTTGTTGCTTCTGTGCCCACTACCTCCACACAGAAGTTTGATGTCAATAAATGAGGTTTTGTTAAAGTCAGGAAATGGAAGGCTGACAGAAGTTCTGAGATAGAACAGGTATATTTTATGAAAGATTTACAAGACAGATATTCAATGACATTTTTCATCACATTGTACTCCACTGCATTACACTATGCTCTCTAAAACCATCCGCTGTACGTATGATGTTTTCTGTTTTACTTTCTGAAGCCTCTTACAATGCCATTTAGGAATCTGGTCTTCAGTACATCCACCATTCCCTAGAGTGCAAAAAGCCAAAGCACTATGCACAGCAAAGACTTTCCCAAATTCTGCTAAGTTGCATTCAATAGATGACCCTGATGTCATGTCACTTTGGCCACTGTCAACAGAATTGTCCTCCTCCATAACTACGTAAGTATTTGGTGCAGTTTTCAGTTTCAGTACCTAGACAGTCCAATTATTCTCTCTCATTGCAAACAATTTTCAAGAAAGAGCTTATGATGTAGGATGAAAATACCAGACGGATCAACTTCCATTTAAACCACAACTTTGCAGCTAAACAGAGCATAAGGTTGTCAGTCAATTTTTAGTGCTAAACCTGCCACCTCTGCTGTGCTCCAGGAAGAACCTGACTGACTGGATAACTATTGAGCATGAAACAGGTGGTAAAATATGGTATTTTCTGACTAATAAGTAAGAACTTATCTTGCCTTTGTGTTTGTCTGCTACGCTATTGTTAACTGAGTCATGGAAGGTAGTTCTGTAGGTGCTTATTTTCCTAGATGTACTACAAACAACAGAAATCAGCTTTCCAATGCCCAATAAAAAATGAACAAAGAAAACCTGTATAATTCCCATTTCTCTGCCCACCTTCATCCCACAATCCCGTTATTAGTAAGACAGACTTAAAAGGCCAGTTTTCCCTGTTGGAATAAAGCACAAACCAAACATTTCTGCACCACCCAGGCCTTTTTGCTGTAGTCCATTTGTAAAGCAAGGCTGCTTTGCAGGGTTACAGCTTATTGTATCCATAAAAGAGCATGGGAGAAAGAAAAGCATCATTTTGTGGACATTATTATACTAACAAACTGGCAACAAGCAAATCCTAACCCAGTTACTGGTATGCATATAGCAAAATACATTATATTAGATCACACTCTATTGGAATCACATTCCATATTAATGAAAAAAGTAGGTATATTTAAGTAAAAACATTTTTTTCCTCCTAAACAGATTTCAAGTATTACTGTATTTACTTCTCTGATGGCTTTTCTCATTCTGCATTTAGACATGAGTAACTTTGTTACAGGGTAGAACTTGTGTCATCATCATCATTATAGTTTTTTTCCTCAAAACAGTATTCTTCATTCTTTCTAACTAAAAAGTGGCTATAACCTATGAGCAGAAACAACAGGTATGAGGATTCGTGGATCTGATGACAGATCAGACAACTAAAAAAATTGTTTCCTGTAGAATGTATCATCCATGCCAACACAGAGTGAAAAAAAAAAATATTGCTGGAGAATGAAAAATGAAACTTTCTCCAAAAATTTCCATTAAATGTTCTGCCATTTCCATGCATTTCCTATGCAAATCAATCCACATTTAACATATACTGGGTTTTAACTAAAAAAACAACCAAAACCCGAAACAAAATGTTTTCCATGTTCCAGGTTAAAAGAACATTAGTTCATCTTTCCTAAATAATTTAGCCTTCAAAATAAGATGCAGCAGAACTTGGCCTTTTAATACCAGCTTAGATCGGGCTTTTCGGAGTGGAAGACAGACAAACAAGGAGTGGATCCAGACAAAGAAAACAATTATGGGAACTGTACTTTAATTCTAATTACAAAGATCACTACTCACAATGGACATATTATGAACCACATTAAATATACAAATTAATATTATAATGGTTCTTCACATTATGCTCTAATGGCAGAAGATCTCTCCTGAATCGTGAGTCTTGTAACTGAAATATTCTGAAAACACTGGGCCAACAAAATTCAGGAGATGAAAAGAAAAAGCATTTATTGTGAAAAAACACTAAAAAGGAAAATTACTTTCTGCACTGCCTAGAACCATATCCTCTACTAATATTTTTACATCTACCAGAGGGCACTTTTTCAGCCTGGGAAAAAACCAAGGCAATATAACTTGCTCAAGATTCAATAGCAACAGGTTTTCCCAATTCTCCTGGTTTATCAAAGTATTAAAAACATTAGGCATCATATGTGACACAATCAAGCATAAAGTCTCAGAGTAAATATTCTAAAAGACTTCTCCATCATCAAGCTCTTTGGAAATTAACGCTGTATTGGAAATGTTGGTCCCAGCAGAAAACAGATTTCAAAAATACATGGTTATTGGCTTTCTCTCTATTACCATCATTAACTAACACAGGTTTCTGCATGCAAGCACCACAAAGCAAGGAGTAACAAAAAAATGAAGACAAATAAGGGACTAAATCAAGAGAGAAAGATAACTATAGGTTGGCAGAATAAAAAAGCCCAGCTTCTTTCCATAGAATTTGCTCTCATGTTCAACATATGAGGCTTCATATAGAATGCTTATTACCAGTAGTTGTGTTTTTGAAGGCAATGGTTCCTGCAATTAAAGCACATATGGATCCTCCCAGGATCACACATTATATATTTGATAGTGCTTGTTCACAGAGCTGGATGTATGTATCACTTCAGGATTTTTTTTTTAGTGAAAAGGGGTGCAAAATTAAAATCTCAGGGAACTCAGGTACTCTTTCTTTTTATGCCTTGCCTTCTGAGAGTTTTGGATAAATACTTCATTAATACTCAACTGGGGAGAAAACGAAGAAAGGGCAAGGGTACAGGAGCATTTTCCTAGCCACGTACAAAGTGTGAAAGAGTGAGTTTTCAGCGCAAAACCAACAGCTCATCTTTCAAAGAACACATATGTGTACAGCAGAACTGTACTAAGTTATTTGTTGACAAAGGGCCTATTTCACACTTTCACATTTGGAAGTTTCATCTCCTTGATGTAAGAGGTGGTTTTAGAAAAGAAAAGCTTCAAAGCAGCACATGAAATGACTGAGAGGGAAGTGACAAGGCTGACAACACAGTACAGTTATGGTCTCACACTTCTGCTGGGATTCTCTAACAAGCACAGTTAATCTTATGGTCTGGAATCATATTGTGGAAAAGTAACAAAAATCTTGAATGCATCCAGAAGTTCTGTGTAGTGGGCTTGATTAACTTCTCATAAACATAACTGGAAACCTGATTGTGACCGAAGGCTTGATAAGGGCTGCAAAACTCATGAAAATATTTAGCAAGTTGGTGGTTTTGCCTTCTCCCTCTTGACTTTGATATGTGCTCATCCCTCCCACCTGCAAACGTCACTATAAAATAGACTGGAGGATACATGGCCCTGCAAGTCTTTCCTGAAATAAAACCTCACCTGTTTAGTATCCTGCTTGTGGAAGCTCTGGGTAGTGCCTGTGGGATGCATGACAGAGCACTCTACAGCTGCGGGACGCTCCTCGTGTGGGATGCTTCAACAACCCCTTAAAAGAGTGAGGGTGCTGGGCTCCACCAAAGACAGTGATGGAGCTGAGGGGAAGTCACCCATTTTTTTCTTCAAAAACAAGTCCTCAGATAAAAGATCTGAATGTCAAGCAGCTAGACAGAAGTGCCAAAGGCCTGAGAGGACACTATTAAGGAAGGAAAAATCAAGTAGTTATGCATGAACCTCAAGTTTCCTTAGAAAACGTTTCTGGACCTCAGAGCTTTTTCTGGAGAAAAAAAAAAAAACAACAAACCAACACCAAAATCAACCACCTTTAAGAAAAAAAGTGAAAGCTTACAATGACTACACTTTCACGTCTCACACAACAAAGTGACAAAGAAAAGAATTACAGCATCTTTTTGTCTCAGTTTGGGGGCTGGAAAGGCGAACTTAACTGATGGAAATTTCAGTGCTGAGGACTGAAAACAGTATTTTCAAAAGGCGAGAGGCCTGAAATGAAAAACGTGACAATGGACTATGTCAGTGTAGGTAAAAGACTATTTTGAAATGGATACTTACAACAAAATTCATACCAGGGGACTGAAATGCTCACGGTGGGTAAGGAAGGAAGAGGAACATTAAAAAAAAAATGGTTTCCAACTTTTCTCTTTTTACTTTCTGACATTCCTGCGGTAATTCTCCAGGTATAAGCAATGCCAGGTAAACAGATTTGTGTATAGACAAATAAAAATATTACTGATATTTAATTAAAATTGTATCTCTTCACTTTTATCTTCAAAGAAACTTAACTATATGGGAACCGGCACTCTAAATGTATTTTTAAGGAGAATTAATTAGTATCACTACTACTTCTTCCATTTGGGGAGATTATTCAACACTCAAAATTCAGAGGACAACAGTTTTGTCCTCTGCAACACAGATCCTAGTTCCTAAAGAGATCACACTTAGGACCTTCCCTTAGCAGTGCTGAGTGAAAAAAAGCTTCTGTAAATCACTGAAATGGAAGGTTCAAAACTAGTATGAACAGAATAAGAAAAGAGCTTATTTAAAAGGAAAGAACTAAAATATCAAAAGAAAACCAAGAGCAAAACAGCCTCTGTGCAAACACTTACATTTCTGCTAGTGGAAATAGCAGAGCTCAATGCTTAGCTAACCTGTCTTCATACTTGTCTACTATTTGTGTTCATGGTTTGGTTTTGGGTTTTTTTTCTCTTTCCTACGGTTAATTGCAACACAAACTTCCCCGGCAGGTCTTTGTCCGGGCAGGTGCATGTCTCCCTCCTCCTTCCAGCTCAGACTAACGCTGGTTAAGACTCCTGTAAATAAATTCTTAGATGATGAGACAGGAGCATGTATCAAGGTCTTCTCACCTGACAGCAACGATCAGTAACAAGCAGGCAGATATACGACTGTTTTAGTAGCGCTAGACTTCATCTCCAGACATCTCCTCTTACAGGCTGTAAATGAGTCTTAGTAACTTCACCTTGTCAAGGACAGGAGCAGAATTTGTAAGCAATATTTATCCATGACTGTAATATTAGCCCAAAAATAAAAAAAGAACCTCAACTTCACAAATGACATTTCAGAGAAGCTGTGGCTGCAGCAATGAGCTCTTCCGCAAGAGTTTCTCAAAGCAGGGAAGTAAAGGTAACCGCCAGAAAGGATATGCATGCACATAATGTTTGTGTTTAATGGGGGGAAAAAGGGAAAAATGAACAAGAGAGGGTAATCAAACATCCATGGCCATCTTAGAGTATTAAATATTTCTCTCAACATATACTTGTAGCAAACAAAATGCTTAAATACCAGACAGAGATTAACAAATGACGCAGAGAAGGAATAGGTATCGAAATTAACAAAGTTGAGGAAATTTAAATTATTATTTAGGAAGGATAAAGTACTGTATAGTCAGCTTCATATTGATCCTCTGCAAGTTTAGGGGAAAAAAGGTATATGGGATGCATTAAGAGAAAATTTAAAAACAACAGTGTAACAAATTTAAACAGGTTTGGGTTTTGTTTCATTGGGTTTTCTTTTCAAAACTGGTTACGTTAAGCAGATCTGATTTTTTATATCACAAGGTTAGTAATGCCACTGATAACAGAAATATTAGACACCATCTAATACACCTTTTTGTCACGAAACAATAGCACTCAACATCAAAACTACCCTTGCAAAGCAAATGTAAAACTCAGTCATAGTGCCTTTATATTCCCAGCAGTATTCCCAACTTTTTTTATCTACAATATTCCCAACTTAATATTTACAATAAGCACAAGTTTTGTGACATACTTATTTATGAATGCTGATTTAATGTGCTAAGTAACTAATTTGATTAATTGTGGAAGTTTTAATCCATCTTTCCTCCTCATGGCAAAGTCTTAACAATTTCTTTGGCCAAGCTACCTTGGTAACACCAGCCCTTGTGACACCAGTTTCAAGTATGTAAGTGTGTCCCACACACTTTGCCCTTTAGAGCTAGGAAAAGAAAAGAGACGGCCGTGGGGCCTTGCACAAGCATATAGCACACTGTCTTCAGCCCAAATGACTGATGTTTTTGACAAGAGCTAGCAAAGACACTGGCTGCAAGGAGTTGGACCTAAATGCAGGCTTGGAGAGACTGAGCGCTCCTGCTCCCCGTCACTCAGCACCCTCCTCTCCAGTTGCCCCGTGCCTGCTCGCCGTGTCGGCACATCAGCTCTCTGCACACGCCTGTACGAGATCTGACGCTTCTCCAGGCTCCGGGACGCCGGCTCCTAGACATATCCCACGGTGCCCGAACGCCTGCGGCCAGCAGCCACTCACAAAACAAGATGGGTCTGTTCTCTTTTTTGCTTCCAGACACTGGAGTAGGAGTCATCGGCTCTTAGTGCAATGGCCTCCCGTAGCAAAAGAAATCACCATCTTATCATTGTGTAAAAAGCTGCAAAACTTTAAGACATTGTGTAAATCGATGTTATAACTAAAAAATACCAAAGAGGTAAAGGAGGACATTAAAGGCTATGGCAGTGCTAAAAAGGAAATTTCTTTTTACCACCAGAAGAAACACAAACAATATATTGAACAGTCTTCTTTACTTACCAAGTTAAAAATAATACTTCAAACGTACTGACCACATACTGCAGGCTAAGATCTGTGCTAACCTAGCTCTCCACAAGTCATTAAGAGCAATAGCAAGTAATTCACTGGTTAACTTGGAGCCAGCGGTAGGCTCAGGCAAATCAGGCAGACGCCGGAGACACGGTTAGGTCAGGGAAGGGCAGAGCCAGGCCAGCTGCCGGTGCTGCGGCACGGCTCGGAGCTGGTGGCTCGCCAGCCACCGTGGAGGTGCAGCCAAGCACCGCATAGCTATGGTCCTGCAAAACGCTCTCTCCAGGTCCTCACTTCTTAGTTTTCACCCACTCCCCCCTTGTCTCTTCCTTCGGGGAGGCCGAAAAGCGTAGTTTTACCTGCCACGCTGAGCGGTGCTGACTTGGCTCAGCTCCGTCCTGAACAGCGCTCGTGTTCAGCTTCTGGCCACGAAGCTGACTGGCTCCCAAGTCCTTCTGTCTACAGCCAGATTTTCAAACATATGAATTTTTGTTTAAATTCATAAACCTGGCAGTTATTTCTCAGTAGCTTATCCAGCTATTGCTTCCCGCTGCAGCATACATATGCTAGAGTTCTTCCCATTTGGATTTTTTTTTTAAGCATGGCCTAGTTAGTGACATCATTGCTAATGACTCTCCAGTCATGGCTCTGCCGCATATATTTTCTTTACCTCTATTTTTGGCTTTATACTTCCTTGAAAATATTTCTCGATGCCAAGACCAATCTATTTCAAAACAATTTTGAACCATCAATTTGGTTCATGTTAGTCATGTACAGTATTGACAAATAAGTGAGTGTGCAGACTACAAACACTTTGGAGAGGAATTCTGTCAACAAACGTAACCTACAGCACAGCAACATATTATACACAGGAAAAGATCTAGGGAAAGACAAATCCAGCCTGAACTACTTTTCTCTTACTGCAGGAGGAAAGTCGCTAACGTGATTTTGTGTCAAGAAACACATGTCAATGTATAAAAATCAGGCTCCTATATTTTAAGTTTCTTTAATTATCTGCCTGCTCCTTGGCACCTACACTCTTCTTTTTATTTGCCTCACTCACATCCCCCTTATCATGTGCTTTCACTGCTGCCCAGTTCCTGGCATTTCTTCCAGTAGCCCCCCCAGTCACTTTCTTCTGCCATCAGATTCCATGGCCCAAAGAGAGGTGCCCAGTGCCACCTTACACTCCTTAGGGTAGGTGAGAAACCTGCACAAGGCTGGCAGGTAGGACACGACGCAGGACCTCTGGGAGCCCAGTGGGCAAGCAGGGCATGCTACAGTGCCTACAGGGGTGCTGGAAATCTCCTGGTCAGTGACCGAATCCTGCTCCCAGAGTCAGGTAACGCCAAGGTGACCCTGGTGGCATGCTTCCCATCTGAGGCCGCATGCACACAATCCATGTTTTCTCGCAGTACAGTGCTAGAACGTTTTTTCAAGATCTGCGCTTTTACAAAACTAAAGGAATCATACCTCCAGTACAGGTTTAAATGCCAGCTTTGATGCGTAAGTGGCAAAGCAAAGCCTGGCAGAGCAGAAAAGCAGGTCCTTTTGGTTCGGTGAACAGATGCTGTCCCATCTCATTGGGATCTCTTTTTCAGGTACATAATGCACAATCATGCGTAACTCCAGGATATACATCTGGAACTACTGGTCTGTATCTTTCAACTAGTATCCTTCACGCTTCTCTTTAAGGCATACCAACTGCAAAACACTTGTAATTCTTTTTAAACTTACCTATTAAAATACAGCATTTCCAGGTTTGAAGCCTCCTAACCGTCACTCGAGAACATAAATTAGCACACAAATATACAGGGATTCAAGAGACAGAATGCCAGGAAACAGGAGTATGTTTGAGTCTTGCTATTGCCGTTACCATCTTACCAACTACCATTCTCTTGAGAACTACAGAAAACACACTCATCAAAACGTGTCTGTGGGTGTT
Organism: Psophia crepitans; assembly: GCA_013399095.1. Taxonomy (NCBI): domain Eukaryota; kingdom Metazoa; phylum Chordata; class Aves; order Gruiformes; family Psophiidae; genus Psophia; species Psophia crepitans. Next base: position 1,949,964 of record VWZZ01008172.1, on the reverse strand, counting down.
AAGCCCTGGGACTGTGGCAGAGACACCCTGCTCACTGAACGGGGGTCTGCGAGACAGTTTCCCTCACCGGCAGGCTGATGTCTCCTGAGGCAGGAGTCACTGCGAGCCAGGAAACACTGCTTTGTGGGACTCCTGTCTGGGACAAGAGATGGCAAGATGGAAATACTGCCAAAAGAGGAAACTGAAATCCTGAGAAACCTCTCATCTTCCCGCCCTTCCGTAAGAAAGTGATGGAGCTCTGGACTTTGGAAATTTCTCAACATTCTTCTGTGAGGTTTGTATGCATGTCTGTGCACCAGGACGGAAAAAAGTTACAAGGCAAGTGCAAAGCCACAGAGAATTCAGATAGCAGAAAATGGAGAGCAAGGGGGGGGGGAAGGTATCTGCCAATCTTCAAATGAAACAGAACAGTAAAATCAATTTTCAACCAAAGCCATCTCATTAGTCCCAGGCAATGCATTATTCAACTTAGACTTAATTATTTTTCAAAACACCTGTACTTTGGCACACAACTTGATTCTTCCAGTCACACACCTATGAACCGCATCCTTTTTTCTGACCTTCACGGACTTCATCAGCACATCAATCTGCCTGTGAGATCAGTTTCTGCTTAAGCATGAGATGAAGAGTACGATTAATTTGCACAGGAGGCACAATGAGAACTCAGTTAACAAAAGCAACCAGGAAAATACATGTAAATAAACATGCCTCCTGTTGTAAAGGAGAGGCGAATTGCTGTGTGTACAACATGACTCTAATTTTCTGTTTGTACCAACTCCCACTGACATCTTCCCCCAAATGGGAAGCGGCAAGTAGTGCGGCCCAGAAACCAGCAAGACACGGTGGGCATTACCTAGAAGGGCTGCGTTCCGTTTCCAAAAGGCCGCAGGCAGATTCCTCATAGAGCTGTCCAAGCATATCCGAAGCTTACACATGGAACAGGAGACCAAATTCTGGGGCTGAGACCTACCTCATTAGTGGAGCGATATATCAAGCCATAGAAAAAGCAGTCGCATAGACAAGTGCATCAGTTACATAATTATCCTCCTGGCAGCAGTTCAGGCTCTTCTGCTTCCACTGTATTTATATTCGGTTTAGTAAAAAAAACCAAACTCCCTGTACATCTACGTATATTTCTCCACACGTTTCTCTACGTACATTTCTCCACACGTTTCTTATGCATAATTGCCGTTTGCTTTATGTTTGTTAGCTTTTGCACTCTCTTGTCAATGACCGGTTATTAAAAAAAAAAAAAAAGGGAATACTTGCAGAGTGTTTAAAAGAAAAACATCTGTTCAGGGAAGGGAAAAAACTACCATGTATGCAAAACACTGCAGTGACAAATACATGAAATTATTAGCTATTCATACTCTGTCCTGTAGCTACCTTTTGAAGAAGGGAAGGAAAATAGAATGGTGATCACTCTAAAGATCACTCCCAAGAAGAATGAAAACAAACCATAACCACCTTTAGCAGACCTATTTTTTGTATCAAATCATTTTCTTCCACAACTTGACCACGTCACTAGTGAACACGCACATCTCTTTCTAAGACTCCAGGCAGGGGGTACGAAGTCTCTCCACAATGTCCCAATTTAGCTGGGATCAGCGGCGAAGTTCTCTGCCCCTTCATTCCCACTACACTGCATCCGAGCAGATGACTCTTTCAGTGGATGTCTCTCCAGCCAGCCTTTCCCTGCAATGCTTTTTTCTGGCAGAAGCAGCGACTGGTCCATCCAAGCGCCAGGAGAGGAACCAGCAGTTAGGCAAAAACGTGATTGCAGCTGGCAGAGAGCAGCAAACATAGCAGGCTCACGGCATGCTGTTTGGAAGACAGTCCTCACCGCTTATGCTACTGTCATATTTAGATTAATGATGCATTTTATTTTCTAAACAAGCTAAAATCCCTCCCCTCCTTCCCTTCTCACTCGTACACACATACAGATGCTTCCATTACACAACTCCCCGTCTCATTATGCACAATTTAGCTACAGCTCACTACAAGCTGATCAAATCATCTTTATACTGAACTGAGGAATTCGATGTGAAATAGGCTTTCAGAGAAAGGTAGAGTACTGTGCCTGTATACTCGACTAATCAATCTTTGCTTGTTAAGCAGTACTAAATAGTCTGCTTAATTATATCAACTCAGACTAAACCTTCATGCAAAGAGAATGCCTTACTGAGGGAAATGCAACATCTTCTTTGACCAAACACATCTTCACAAGAATTTAAAAGCCAGATGTGGTTAAAAATATTTTATCTGCTTTTAGAACAGGAGAAGGGAAGACTGAAAAAAAAAAAAAAGATTTTAAAGGATGGTTAACGAAACACTACAGTAACTATACTATTCAACTGCTGAATAGACAATGAAATTCAGAAGTAAATCACAGCACAGATATGGAGTCAAACCACAGCCCACATTTGCATCTACTGTCCCAGTTCCACCTTACGATCTGCTAGGCGAGCCTCTTGATTGTACCAGAAGCTCTGCAGAAGCCTGTACATGGAAACAGAGGTCCAGGATGAGACATCCCACTTTAACATCACCACCCAAACTGGATTTTTGGACTGCATATCCGTGTAGTTCCTAAAACTACAGCGCAAAAACTCTTGCTTTTCTTGTGCATCCTTCTGAAGTACTTAGTTCCTCCGAGCTAAGAAGCACTTAGTCTTCTGACTGATCTGTGTGCAGCACATTTCCCAATAATGGAGTGACATTTTAAAAAAAAAACCAAACAAACCAACTTAAATGTTAATAAATAAAAGCATGTCTCTTATTTTCCTCCCAGTCATCATCACTGACAACTGTACTGTCACCCCGGCAACTGGGAGCATGTGGAGTACAACTCCAAATGGGAAACATTGGCTCTCCCAAGTCCATGCCTCCCTGATTTTTGGTGCTTTGCGAGCTACTGATGGCAGGTTACTGTCGTACTGCCCAAACTTTTCAGAGGCTTTATCAAAGTGCAAAATGAATGGGTATCAAGGATCCATCACTATCATCAGACAAATTACCCACCAGTAAAAACTGGATAGCATGTCTTTGCTCTTTTCAGAGAAGGCCTTTACCTCTATCTGCCTATTTTTCCATTTTAATACAGTTTAAAGGGTGTTATAAAAACAGATTTTTAATACACCCAAGACATTTATTCCTGACCATAAATATATTGTACATCTCTTGGCCAAGTTTTGGTCTCATCTGTGTCCTGTCCTTGTTGATAATTGGTTCCAGATTCATCCTGACTGTTTCAAAGTACGGGATATCTCATGAGGGAGCTCAGCCTTACAAGGTTTTAATTTTATCCCGCCGGGGCTTGCTATCACTTTAGCACTTCACATGTTACTCAAATCCTCAGGATGCCACAGAAAGTACTCTGAAAATTGAACAACACTATTGCCCTGGAAAGTCTCCAAAACCAGATCAATAAGGATTGGGAAGCTCTTGGTGTTCTCTCCATCCTGAAGGGAATGCAGGTCAATTCATTACAACTGCTGTGATGCTACAAGTGTTCTTCATACCCAGGCCTCCATATTAACGAGCCTTGTTACATCTTAAATAACAGCTCTCACATAATAAGCACTGCATTTTCCTTGGACCTGCTAAAGGCTATTTGGTTAATCTTAAACTTAAACAAAAGGGATGATCCAAAGACGCAAAGAGTCCATAACTTGAATGATTTATAGAAACTCTTCCAAGAATGACATGCACCTAGTCAAGTTAATTTTCCAGTTTTCCATTCTGGTCTCCTCTTAACTGCACTCCCTCTTTTAAATTTATTTTCAATGTTCTGTGGAGCAGAGTCTCATGACTTTGAGTAAACAAAACCATCTTTTGTCTGCCATCAGCCACTCTCATTTGTATTTTTTGCTTTTAGATGCCTCTGCAATGATAGATGAAGAAAGTGTATTTTGCTTATTTATGAGTATTTGTATTCGCTTCTGAGTAAGTTCAAACGAAAATTATTCCATTGCTGTAATAACCTCCTTAATAGGCCTGAATCACTGAGCACATCATTATAGATAAGTAGTTCTAAGGAAAATATGCTCAGGGATGGGAAAAAGGAGCTATTCAATCCTAATGGTGCAAAGGACTAGCTGGAAAAACTTCAAGTTTAAAATGCTTTTGTTGCTCAGCGTTTGAGATTATTAAACTTACGACGATGCTCTCTGGAAGAAGGCAGCCTGGGGATGTGCTATAGCATATTTCAGGGTCAAAATCATTCTGATTGTTGGAACACTCAAAACTATGCCCTTAAGTGTACATTGCAGCATTTGCACAGAGATAATCACCTTGTTAATAGTTCTGGATTATGCCAAGAAACGGGCTTCTGAGGATCATGGCTATTTTCGAGTAGATTTGTGACATGCTTTCCAAAGCTCCTGAGTAGCCACTGTTTCCACTAAAGGAAAAGAAGAGTTGCGAGCGCACAGCATCTCTCAGAAAAGACCATACATGCAGCCGAAGTTAAATCACTGAAGGTCATAGCTGTTAACGATTTGCAACTTCTCATATCAAATTAGAGCATGCATAATAACGTAAATCTTCTCAATAAAAGTGACACAATCTGAAGCAGTGATATGCAACGAAACAAGCTTACAATGGCTCAGTGTGGTTAAGCAAGCAAATGAAGGTTCACACCTATGCAAAAGAACGGGTGCTTAAAATGTAAAGTTTGTTGCATCTTTTTTTTTTTTCTTTCAGCCAGTACTGAGAAAAAAACACAGAGAAAACTGTCAAACATTTAACCTGAACTTGGCCACAGCAAAACCAAACTAATCCAAATACCTGATTACCAGATTTCTGTTCCAAAGGACAGAGCAGTTCAGCAAAAGAAAGCATTCTTGATGATTAAGTTCAGCACTGTACAAAAATAGCACCTATTATTAGCATAAACAGGTTCAGCCCCAGTATGTGCCATTTTGGCCCCTGTGGTGAGAGGCTGTGCTGCATGTATCTTACTGTATACCCCTTCTGCGTGGTGACTGACGGACACCGCAGCATCCATGCAGAACAGCATGCCCTATCCAACTCTCCCCACTCTTCCTAAAAGATTAAAGTTCCTGCTTCAATGGGAGTTGGTGAGGAACGGCATGTACAAAAACCTACTGTGTAACTAGAAAACACTCAACGTTTATGTCAAAGTACATGATACAGGTTTGGGGATCTTTTTTCCTCTTGAAACTATCTGTGCTGAGATAACTTACTATGTTTTAGCTGTTTTTAAAAGACAACATCAGTCACTCTCTGTGACATGTTCTGCATTTGATTGGCTCTTTAGTACTCTCGTTTCAAATTCTCCAAATGTGTTCATTTCTGGAAAGCCCCAGTTGGAAGTGGAAGGAGGAAGGTAAAGCTGCAGAAGTCTCTGCATTCGATTCCACTTGCATTTTTCCTGGCAATTTTAGACTGGCTGTAAGCACAACACGGTCAAGCCCAGCATCGATTACTGTGGGACAAGTTACACACTGATTTTCTGAAAAGCATATCCTGCTCTCACATGTATTTCTCTATCAATAAAATGAATATTGACATTAAATAAACAAAAAACCCTCACCCCAATCTCCCTGCCCCAAGCCCCATTTAAATGCCTACAAGGATAATTTCTCAGAGACAGAAGTCACTGTGCACTCCAAATTCTGACTGCACTAATCTGCAGCTCTTCATTTTGTATCTCACTCCATCAGTGAGCATTTTCTCTACATTCCAGCAATCAACTAAAGTGAAGAGACAGACAGGATGTTTTTATGGCAAGGAAGTGAGTGCACTGGCATTCAGACAGTAAAGCTTAATCTGGAATTAAAGCCTGTGACTGTGCCTTAAAGGCCACTTCCACTGTTTGTTCACATTATTTTCTCCAAAGTTTTTTCCTCTGAAGAAATAAAACATGATTTTAAATCGTCTACCAGAATGTCACAGCTAGAGTTAAGTGTACTTGTTTTAGATCAGCTTCTTTTGTTGCTGTTAAGATGTGTTCCCATCATTCCAGAGCTAACTAGTGAAACCATCCTAAAATAGCACTGTCAAGAGCTTACAAGGGCAGACGGTCATCTCTGCAATAAAAAGGACTTGTTGAAGAGCATTTCTGATGGAAGCAGAATTCTCAATTTATGCTAGACGAGGCACTTACAGTTTGATTCAGAGCCACAGGTGCTTAGCACCTGAAAAAATTGTTCTGGTTAAGCATGGGAGGGGACAGAAAAAAAAAAAGATACTGTGGCTTTCGTTACCAGATTAAATGGCATTCAGAAATAGATCAACAGTGTTGACAGACTGCTGAATTTCATTTTAGATCGTGATCAAAATATATCCCACTGCTATTTTTATCACTGAGCCCACATATGGATTATTTTTCCAGGTCTGAATTTGATGAAAGGTCCAATAACTAATACTCTTACATACTTTAAGCTATGATAGCTGTGTGTTATTTTATAGGAATTGCATTCCATGTATTTAAAAAAGTAGATCACGAAATAGATGTATAGGTAACAAACCGCCTTGATGACATATATTTTTTAATAAAAAGCCCTCTGCAAACCAACCACAGACTTACACACACACCTCAATGCTGCTATGACAAGCCCATAGTAGGTACAGGGGGGTTCTAAGCAAATTGTTTTCTTTGCCTGTTAGAAATACACACGAACGCTAACAAATGCTAGCATTTCAGACTGCAGTCACAGACTTTTTTTTTTTTTAACAGACAGTTCTATTCTGCAAGGAATTTCAGAGAAAAGAGACACATGAAGTTGTAACTAGTTCTTTTCACTGACTCGCATATCAAGTGTTCTTAATCTCTAAGCAAAATTATATCTCGCATTCAGTAAATAAGCAAACAAATGAGACAAGCTTCATTCCAGCTGCTAAGCCTGGGTATGCCTTCAGTACTCTCCAGGCACACACCGCGCTTCAAAGGACAACCGTGCACCGCCGCAGTAACAGACACAGCCTTAAGCAAACAGGCAGCCGCAGTTACTATCTGCTATGCTACTTTCAAAACCTTACAGAAAACTACCATAAGCATGAATGGATTTGATTGTCCACAGGGCACACGTCTTTAGTAGAAGATACCGCACCAAAGCTACCTTTATGCAACTGAGGCTCCCATTGAAAAGTAAAAAGGAGTAACTTTTCTTCCTGTCTTGTCTCAGACATTGACACTTTCACTCTCTAGGCACTTGGGTGTTTCCAGGACTGAGCCACAGTTTGTAAAACTCAGGACTATGATTAAACGGAGATATAAACTCAGTATCTTAAAATGGCATACATTTCAAGATATAAACTTAATATCTTAAAACTGCATAGATTTGAATGTAACAAATTAGCCCATCTTCCTAAACAGTTATTTTTACACAAATAGTACAGGAAGGTGCATCAGGTTGTAAATATAAGTTAGTAATAAACTTTAATTGTGATTCCAAACTATCACAAAACTGAATTAAACCAGAAATACTTTCTTTTTAGAAATGGAATTCTTTAAAATGTTTGAATTGTGATTTTTATCTCAATATGCAAAAAGATACATAAAACCTGGGCAGAGGTTTGTTGTTTTTTTTTAACTTCAGCACACGAACACTCTCTTGTGAGGATCTATTTGCAAAACAGATTTTTCATGATCACATATACAACTTCGGATACAGTTTACTGACTTTGCTATCAATTACATAATTTTTTTCAGCAAAACAGTTGCCTTCAGAAATACAATATGAATGACAATTTTATGCTTACAATTACGGATATCACAACTCTTTAATGATCTTAAGCGCTCTAATCTTGCATATTCAGGAATGTTAAAACACAGAGCAAGACTATTTTTCTTTAGCTAATCATAAACCTCCATTTTTATACACCGGGAGAGCTTTAAATTAGCTGGGTGGGACTTTCACCAAGTATCAAGAAAAACGTCTTCTGGACTCAGGATAACAATGACAACTTGAAGCTTAAAAGACATGTTAAAAAAGGTTACAAAAACCAAATACAGGGGGATTAATGGAACTGCCTTGTCTGCCCCATCGTAGGGACAGCATGATGTTGTAACCAGCACTGTAATTCCAGCCAACATGTGAAGGACTTTTTTTGTGCCATATACTGAACTGCTCTTAAACACATGCACCCAGCGTACAGTAACTGGAATTGTAAGAGGTTATAATTGGGGTTCTTGTTCATCTAAAATGAAAACCTATTTCACCCTATTAAATTCTGACAGTTCGACATTTGCGTGTACAGAAAGCCCGACAGCTGTAGCATTAGAACACAGCTCAGAGCCCTCCATTTCTGCTGCATTGTGTGATTACCTTCTTTTAATATTTCACAGGGAAATTCAAACTCATTTTCTTCCTAGTAACAAATGTGCAATGTTATATTTACGAGCACTGCAGAAAATGAGGAGTTTGTGATTGGTCTACACTGGTATTTTGCATAGTGGAGATAGGAAATAATCTGAAGAGGCTGCTGCTGTTTAGAATTCTGCTGTAGCTTTATGGACATGCAAGCTGCGGCATTATCTTCCTCACTGACAGCAGTGCACGCCTTCCAAAGGTTTCTGCATTGAAGGACCTAACTGTACCACAGCCCTCAATGAAGGTGCAAGGACAGGACAGAAGCAAAAATACCAGTAACAGGATCCGCCATGCAGACAGTTGCATTACTTGTGCTTTGCCTTGTTCAGGGTTAAGTCATGACCTGAGGGACCTTTCCATAGCGTGAAGCAACAGTGTGAATATATTGGAAAAGAGCAGAATGGCTAACAGACACCTGCACTCTCGGGCACTCCTCGGCTGCTGCAGTTGCCTCCTTTTGTCACCTCCCAGCTGGCCAAGCCACAAAGTTTGCCTAGAAGTACATCTATACAGTGACACGAAGCTGCCTACTTATCAGGCTTTACTCCTGCTAGCACAAATAACAGTAACAGTGAGGATACGGGGAGTGGGCGGTCGTGTGCCTTAGTAAACAGAGTAGGAGAGGCCGGGAGCACAGAGCCTCGCTGCTGATGCAGGCACTAGTGATGCTCTTGAACACTCCCGGATATTATAACCCATCCAGGATAACACTGCTTGGCCTCAGGGGTTATAAACACCTGCTCTGTACGCGAGCATACCTTAAGCTGGCTTGCGGGACAAAGCTGGGCCCCGATTTGGCATTGCGTATTCACTACATTAGCATTACATCTGCGCGTGCAGAGCAAAACTTAGTTCCACAGATCTAGGGAAGAACAGGTACTTCTTTTCAGAATGTTGATTAAAAAAGCCCCACTTAGAATACTCGTAGAAAACTACATTTCAAATATTCTAGACCACAGCTTTCCTTTTCTACTGAATGTTATCAAACATTACAAGAAGATAATCTTATATAAGGCTATAAACCTATGGTATTTTTGCAAGCGTACAAGCATTCACCTGGGAAAATGAGTATAAACAGAAGTAAAATCACCTTATCAAATATAATCAAATCACCAAACTGGTGAAACAGAAGAGACCTTCGGAAATGCCATAATCCACTCACGGTCTGGTGATGATTCCCATCTCTACTAATATTTCATACCTTTTTCCTTCATAAGGATTCCTTCATCACAAACCTATATTTCTCTTCCACTTATTTTTGCTGTTATCTATTTTTTCTGTGGCAGCTCCTGCATTAGTCTTCTGGCTCTCCAAACATCTGTAGCTTTTTGTCATTTCTATTTCTATTGCCTCTTTCTCAGCACTCATCCTGTTTGGAGCTCTGAATAGCTCCATAACATGCACGCCTGCCTTTTCATGAGATTGTTCTCCTGGCAGTAACTGATGAAGCACAACGCTGGCAACAAGCCTCTGATGAGTCAATGACACTGTGTGAAATGATGGCACAGCACAAGTAATTTCGAGACAAATGTGCTACACAATAAGGAAACCTGGAAACTTGTTATTAGCCTCCTCCAGAAGGCTCCTTGTTGTAGACCCTGATACAACAGGGTACTTGACCATAAGCCGAATCTAAGAAACAAGTTGTCTCTGACTTCAGACGGGACTATTTAAATGCTCAAACCCTGCTGTGCCACAGGTAACCTCACTGAGCTGAGGTATGCATTGGACAGTCAACTGTACTAGAGATTAAGTTTAAGCAAACAAAATGAACAACTGCCTTGAGCTATAAACTGCTCTCTCCTACAAGTAGCTACCAGCGCTGCTAGCACTGTATGTGATGCCTCGGTGTATATGACACTTAGAAAACTAATACTGGAAGCAAAAGTGGAATAAGATCACATAATGCCATTTAATCATGCTTGCCTCTTGTCTTTTAATGTGGTAACTAATTATTTTTCTTCTAGAGTCACAAAAAAAAAAAGACAAAAGAGCGCATTCTTCTTGCAGTAAGATACAATAATTTCAGCATGAATATGCACTTCTTGACAAGATTTTGTGATAATAGATATATTTACTTATACTGCTTTCCAGCTGGTGATGAACAGCCTGACAATTAGCCAATACTGATATAAGAATCCAGTATCAGCTTTTTAACCCTTCATCCATCTTCACTGACCTAAGGGACAAAATATTTCTCTCCTTATCTGTGCCTACTCTGTAGCATTTTATGTACTCAAAGCAACATTTAATGAGGGTAGCTGCTATTTTCTGCTATCACAGACTTTTTGGTAAGTTTTCTTAATACACAAAGACTCCATCTCAAACGCCAGGCGAGCACGTATGTTAAATGTCAAGTATGTACTAGAGACTGTGGGAGACCAAAGAGCCAAAAAATAACAATGCATGTTTGTGCAATACCAAGGCCAAGTACTCTGATGCTATACAGATCTGCTGCTTTGCTTGATGTTTATTCAAATGAGATGTGGAAACATATTAAGTTGCATTTTTAGCATATTACATCTCCCATCTGCAAAAGAAAATACAAACCTTTCCAATTACCGAGAAAAATGCTTTTCTACTCTTTACTGCGGTCAGTGAATACCTTCACTTTTCAATCTCCCCTTTTCAATTGCCCCAATTTTCACCTTTGCCAAGCCGGCTAACAAAATTACAGAGAAAATCACGTTAATGAATTCATGGTACATCTGTGACAGGGAGACAGCACAGGATTAAATATAGAGTCTGTAAAAGAATTTTCATCATTTAAAAAGCATTTTAAAATGTCCAGAATCTTAACCAGATAGGTTGATTCACCAACACCTATTTAAAGCTGGGTAACTCATTTAGAACTAAATTTTCTGCTTGTTTGCTATGATTTAATACCAGTTCTGTTCGCTTAGAAGAAAAATCACAGAGATGTGAAGAATGATACGGAGAGGATGCTGTCCACTGCCTAGACAGTGTGATACAGATAGAAACTTAATCTGATAATTCACTGAGCTGTGCAGCTGGGTACTCATGTACTAGACTGACTGGATACACGTCCATAAAATAAGGTATACTTTGGTTTTAAAGTCAGACTGAGCTATATCTGTAAAGGTTTAGGACTACACAGAAGAGTGTGCCAACAACGCCAGAACTGACCTGAACTTTGAGTTTCAGGCAGCTTTTCAGAATCCTGACGTGATTTGCAATGTTCAGTTTCTGCTATCTAAGTGAACTTAAATACGTAGGTCTGAAGAGCATCTGATTATCTACAGAGGTTGGTGACTATAGGGAGGTGGAACAGAAAAACATAATCGTTCCCTGAAGCTACAACAAGGAAGTTGTTACGTACATACAGAAATGTTGAAGAAAACTGATTTTTCATTGAAGTCATAATGGACAGAAGGAAGACATGTAGAGGAAAGATGCAACTTCTAGCCTTGGATCAGAAAAGCTTACTTGGGAAGAGTTTCACTCGCTATACAGCTTACTTATAGCTCCTCCACATCTGACTGGGATATAGCTAGAAGATGAACAGCCACGTCATGTGAAGAGTGAGCATGAACCCTGCCTTTATAAATGCTGCTTGGAATTATCAACATCCTCACCACCACCAGGAAGCCACAGGCAGATTTAGCCAAGGTGCAATCACAGATTTTCCAGCATAAGCAACTGCTCTTCCCTGAGCTCAGGTGCCTTTCTTTGAAAATCTCCCCCTGCCCCTTAAAATGTCTTGGATAGACAGCCATCCTACATTTAGTTCTACATGTCAGAATATCATGCTGTTTCACCAAGCTGCTGCTACTGAAACTGTTCAAGAAGATTAGGGATCACCCTTAGAAAAATCATTGATTAAACACGATCAGACAAGCACACAGCTAAGAAAGAGCAAACACATGCCCTGTAACAGTGTGGCATGACTTGAAATCACAAAATAGAGAGGAAAGAGACGGAAGTGAGGAGGAACTGCTAATGGGACAGGAGGTCATCAAGGATATGATAGATGTTCTACAGGAAGAGATGGCTCTGCTGGAACAGCGAATAGCATCAAGCCAGCCAAACCACAGGGCATGCCAAGATCTGGGGAGCAGGAAGCTGCAGCTGGTGTGATAAAAATGCTGTCAGAAAAAAACAACATGAACAGCCTAAGGACGTATGGCAGGGAAGGACTATGTCAGCACTCCGAGCCTGGGAAGCTGGGGCGTGCACATTATACGGACAGTCCCACACCCATATATATGTAAGTTATTTACATTAATTTCAGTCCCTTGGTCTTCTAACAGCCATCAGCTGTTTTTCTGTAGCCCAAATGACTTCAAATAACATTTGAATATTCAGCAGATTTATGTCCACGGCCTTCCTCTAAGCTGGAAGTTGAATCCAGAAACAGGGGAATCCTTTCTCGACTGACCTCACTCAGATTAGGAAGCCGCTAAGGGGCTTTTGAGCTTTGCCTGCAAACTACTGCTCTGTTTTGCAGACAGTGTAATAAACACAGCTGCACTTGATGCTCAACTCAAGACACAATCCATATGCAGTTCCACCACGCACTTTCTTTGGGAACAAAGCCATTTTACAAAGTTACTGGTCTTCCACACCAACAGCTGCATGCTCCTGCTGCAGCATCACCACTCACCTATTTTTCAGCTGGGCCAACATGGTGTGGTACTAAGGGACTACAGGGTGAATCGGGTCTGACATGATCTAAAAAATGAACGAGACTTTTTTATTTTTTAATTTTAAAAAATCTTTTTAAAACCCAGCTCATTTTGGAACAGCTAAAAGGGGAGAAAACTGCAATATGGGAGTGGGAAACAAGTAGCTTGGAGTAGGGAAGGGAGCAAGGGAGAATAGGGAGAGACTGCTAAGACATCTATTCTTCTGAAGAAAACACACTGGGTCATTAACTCTCCTGTTTTCTCAGGACTTCCACAAACAATCTGCAAAATACGTCCTGCCTGGGGTCTTCATGAACACAAGAAAGCAGAGACTGTGCCATGGACAGAAGAGCAAGAAAGAGCAGACTAATGCAAAACTTCTGACAGTATTAAAAACCATACATACATATGAATGTCTTGAAAAAATTTTGAAGTTAATTAAAATGATCTTGCAGGTTTTTCTCAAAGGATGTTTTCCATTTCAAGTCTGTCCTGTCAGAACAGTCAAAAATGTTTTCTAAAAAATAAACGTTTTATGCCATATGTACCGAAATTACAACAAAGACAGAGCCACTGCTGTGAGTGCTGTAACTAAAGAGGCAATATGCCCTTCTTCACTGCTTCCCTGTAACTTTTAATGTCTCCTAAGTCAGAACCAGTAAGTTATCATTAGTTTAAAACTGGCAATTAGCATCTGGCTACTTGCAGAGTTATGTGCAGTGTTCAAGAGGCTGTATTAGAACCTCAGATGGGTCTCATTCATGTTACAGAAATACATAAATCCCACCACCTTGAACTCAACTTGCTGAATAGTTCTGATCAAGAAGCAGACTTGTAATGCTAATAATCCTGCAGTTCCTTTGATGTAATCCCAATCTAGTAATTTGTCCTGTTAAAAGTCACAGAAAATCTTTGAAATCTTTGCGCCCAAATAAATAATTACATCTTGTATTTTCAAATGCTTTTAAAAGTAACAAACGGCACGATGGAAGCCAGCCTCCTGATACTTGCTGCACAGGAAAACAGAGAGAAACAAAAAGCCCCGTACTCTTAGCCTGGACTCGCAGTGAGCTTTCATTTGTAACACCCCCAAAGACAGCTACAGGCATCCTTACACACAGGCATGATCCTGACCCCTGCCAGTGTTAAAATTAGCCATCTTAGGTGCGTTCATGTGTACCGCACCATTCAGTAGCTGAAAGTGTCCAAAAAAAGTATATTACTCAAATTTTGTATTTAACATGAAATCTATTATTTCAATAGGCAGGAAGGGGCACAGGGAAACGCACTTGCTCCAGCTGTAGTTTAATGTAAGCATTCACTGCGTGAATTACGTTCCTCCTTCACAGCTATGGGGTTTTTTTTGAGGTTTACAAAACTACAAATTGGTAGATTTAAGCAGAATTTCAGAATACATATTACAATGATAATACATCTTTTAAATGAAATTACAAGAAACCTTATGCAAGAAGCGAATACAAATGGACATCAGTTAAGCACAGAGGAAAATTTCAGAGAGTCTTATTGTAGAAGAAATCCAAACCCATCTTGGTGGGAGTTCAGGCATATGGAAAGAGTAAACAGAGAACCAAAACTGGCAAAGAACAAGCCTGAAGAAGCAAGGTGCTGTGGGGATGGGAATGATCTACCACTACTGAGAGAAAGGGGTTCTGGAAGGTTGGACTCTGCTCTGCTCCTGACATGCTGCAAGATTTGGCTACTCCGCCCCTGTCAGGTTCTCCATTCTTAAAATTGAATGCTATTCATTCATTCTTGCAAAGAAAATGATCCAAAATTTTAAAAAAGGAATTACATGCACAAGTTCTATCACTTACAGATCCTTCTTGCAGGTACACACCAGCAAAAAAAAGTCGTAAGTATTGTATTAACCAATTGTGAACATGTATTTAATTAGATGTATTTGTTTGCTACCTGGATTCATGTCCTGCATTGTGATCGGTTGTGTGAACTGCTGCTCATACGCACAGCCCAGTGAAATTTAAGGAGCACCACGTGCTTACAAACATACACTGAAAGATATAAATAGATCAAGCAAATTCATTACGTGCACAAGGTACTTGCCCACATGAGTATTTTCGGCATGAGGGCCTAAGACTGGAAAACTAATCTCTATGTAGTTTTCCTACAACCAACCTGATCTTTTTAGCTGAGGAGCTAAATGCTTTAACAGAATTTTTAAATTTCATATCCGAGCTTATCATGGAATTTACATGTCCAGATGGAGAAGAACACAGAGACCACTCTCTGACTCATTTCTAATCAAGCAGTTGGAACAATATGGGAACAACATTTATTTCATTTTTGTACCCAGAAACTATGAGAAACTCATCTCCAGATGGAATCTCTTGCTTCTAGTATTCTGAAATGCTAATGAATAGAAGGCAAATTCCTGTCCCCACTCTGTTACACCTATGCATATACAAGCTGCAGGACAGCATTATGAGGTGACTGTATGACACATTTTATTTAAATTCTAAGACCTGAAAGGTTAAGGACTAGAGCTGGCTGAGACACAATTTTTCTTCCTCCCTCTCTCCTCAGCTGTTCCCCCCGCCGCCCCCATCAGAAAAGAGCACAGAAAACGGGCATCTTTAAAACGGTCTAGAAATTTTAAAAAGCTCTTCCCCTCCCCCACATTTTTTCCATGTTCTGTACAACTGCAGTTGGAATGAACCCAAAGCAACCAGCAAGAGTACTACCACCATGCCATGCAGACTCAAAATAGGGCTGTTTATGTCTACATAGATTGTTCATTGACAAATAACTGTATCAGTTATCTACACGCCTTGGCTCACCCATGAGTTCAAGCTCAGGTGCGGGCTATCTGCCGTAGGCAATCTCCCTGGAGGAAGTTACTATTTGTATAGATCCGTGTGTGTGAATAAAGACACACAGGCATACACTCACATCTGCATCTATGGGTAAAGGATTCATGCCATCTACTCCTAAAAAAGCTATTCACAGGCCTAGATGGAAGGTATGTGCATAAATGGCTCCAAATCTGTTTTAAGCAGGCAGAGTCCTTCTTCTGTGCTGTTCCTTTTATAGGAACATTGCAATACAGACTTTGCTTCTGACTCCTCAGTCAGAAATAAATTCCTCTTAGCACATACCTCTCCAGCAAATTCACGATGCTCTACTGAAACAATCTCTTCAGAGTGTGTTGCACGTGCTCATACTTCTGCAACAAAGCATTTGTCAGAGTTACCTGTCAGTATTTGCAGGCTTCACATTTTTGCCCACACTACATTTTCTGCAGCTGTGACTGACGTTGTTATATGGTTTGTTACACGGTTTCCACAATTTCTCTGTGAGATTTAGGCAAGTTTGGAGGATGATGAAAACAAATGCACTTAACATAATGCTGATACGACAGTATATTGCTAATTAGATCCCTTAATTTTAATACTCAAATGAATACCGGTGCAGACCTCTTTATAGTACCTGCTCATTATAAGGGTTTTCTGTGCTGGATCAATCTGTAACAGCTAAGGTAAGTGCCATAGTCCCCTACTGAAATCTGATTATCTGTACATGGCCAGAGTCAGAAATTTCAGATTAGAGTTCTGGATTGAATGTGAATTTCATAACTCTTTAAATGACTTGAAACAATTTGATATGAAACACTTCAGATCCAAGATGTTCAGAAACAAAATCTTGCACCAAATCTAGTAAATTTTAGTACACAAGACACTGTTGGAGAAGTGAAGGGGATATATTTAAGTTATACAACTGACTCCAAACTAAGGTTTGTTTTAAACCAATCTTCAGCTTGAAGGTAATTTCCAGTTATTTTCTGAATATGCAACTCAGATGCTGTATCATGATGTCTCGGATATTTACGTGCTATTTTACACACCTGTTTACCCTTCCCTCTCCTTTAAAAAACAAAACAAATCCCCCAAACAACAACAAAACCCCAACAACAAAACCATATACAGGCTCTCAGGGAAGAATGCTAGTCATAACTATTGGAAATCTTCCTCTGCTGGTAATATTCCTGCTGCTCATATATCTCTATGTTCAGATTGCATCAGAGACCAATTCTGCCCACACGTGAGAGGACACAAAAGGCAAGTAATTCTATTTACCTAAGTTCTTGTACGAAGGCTTCTCTCTTCATTTAGCTTTCATGCCTTGGATGACTCAGTGCCTAAGTACGAGCAGATCAGAACTACCAGCTTAAATCATGAACTTCAGCTACCCTGTTATTTCTATGCTGAATCACCTATCTGGTTCTCTCCTTTGATTTCTCATACTTTTATGTAATTGTAACATTCCTCTTAAGCACAGCTGTGCATTTGATATTTCTGTCTGCATTTAGCGCCTTAGAATTAATTTAGATCGAAGAGATCAAGAGACAAAGTGTCTTTAGGATACAGCAATGCCTACACTAACCGAGAGACAAACTGCGCAAGCATCTCTATTAGCAAAGCGGTTCACCATAATAAGGCATGCTGAAAACTGACAAAGGAGATAAACAGTCACAGATTTCCAAAATGAAGGTGTAGTGAAAACTGAAAATAAACCATTTGCAGTATAAATCACACAATTCAGTATCTTGTCATCAGACCCTGGAAAGGGAGAGTGATCGGAAGCTTGTTACTGGAGACAAATGAGATTAACATAGCAGTGGTTTTGAAAATCCCACAAGTTCTCAAAACAGATCAGCGTCACTCAAAGCACAATATGCAAGTTAGAGCAAAGGCACTGAAGTCACCATGCAGTATTGCCTGCATTATGCTCTCTTCAGCTGAACAGTATTTCCAGGAAATTAAGAAAAAAAAATCACAAACCAACCACATATTCCAAGATCTAATAATTAATCACCTGTTTGGAATAATTTCAGCCTGTATTAAATGCCATCCGTACTTGGTCAGACTGGAAACAGGTAGGAATGACCTCTGAAAGGCTTAATGTGGAGAAACTTTGTTTTGTAACTATTTCTGTGACAACCGTCCACATTTATTTCACATATAGATGGACGGTACAAAATGGAGATTCCACTCCTTCAGTGGAAATTGCAAATACTAATGTTGAGCATTCTCCTAACCACGGGCACTGAAGCATTCCCCCTCTGCCAAGCCTGCCATCATTGCCATTCCTTCTTAGCCTACCAGTCAGTGAAGAAACAGGTGAAAACCACACTGCTCTCACCCTCCAAATAAAGAACAGGTCTCCTTGCAGTGCATCCAGCCAGTACCTGCTTGAGATTTAGAAGCTTTTATCTCAACTGTGACTTCCGTCAGGCAGCTCTTGCGAGCCTGGCTGCTCCCCGCTCTTGGAGGTGAACCAGCAGGCACGTGCACCTCGCACACCCAGCTTTTCAGCCTCATGCTGCAGCACAGCTCTAACGCCACCACACCTCCCCAATTCCTTCCATTTCACACAAAAGCTGTGTGCCTTGTGAGAACTTGAATTTTAGCTGTCAGATTTCAGACAAATTTGTTTTGAAGCCCACTGTCAGAAATACACATAAGGCATGGCCTACTGTTCTCGAGCACTTCAAAAGGTAAGAAAATTAACTTCTACCTACACCATAAATGTAACAATGGCTACATAATTTACACAATCACTTGAAACCAGGCGGACCTCTTATTAAATGCACTGGAGAACTCATGAAAGTTAACACAGCTTCAAGGCACTCACATGCTGGCCCATAATTTTACTCAACTGCAAAATGACCTTAATGAAGCCCTGGTGTTGTCTGTTGTGTTACTTGAATCTGACAGATGTGCACAATTCATGTGAAATGCAGACTGTTAATATTTCGCCGAGATTGCTGGTGAGAGACTGGTATTATTTCTGTTGGGTTGCAATGAATGGCGCTTTTCTGTACTTAACAACAACGCGTTAAATACTACGGGGGCAGCAGAAGATATATAATGAGTTTGGGTATTTATTTTCTTGCTTTAATTACTTGGCAATGAAATCCTCAGAAGTTTTGGCATTGACTTCATCAGGGTTAGGATTTCAGAAGTAGAGGTTACAAATTAACAGTACAGGTAAGTGCCTTGCTGGCAATCAGCAAATGTATAATGCTTTTTCTAAAGCAAAGATTTGGGAGTTAGTATTTTACAGGTTGGTTATTGGTTTTCCCTTCATAACATTAATAAAACATAAATAAGAGAAATGGGGGCTTGGGAGACTCTTAAAGTAATAGTGACTAACCTGGAAGCTCAGAAATCTGCATGTGAGCTGGCCTGAAAGCAGTCTACATATAGAAAATACGGCCTGTGAAAAGTCAGACTAAAGCCCAGCCTAATCCCAATACCCACCCAAGAACCATGGAGACCATCATATTGGTGCTGGAGATTTTTTTCTTCCTGTCAACCTCTTGCAACTTTTCCAGCCAAGTCGTTTGTGTGCTTCTTCAAAGAACCTACAGAAATGGATCTAAAATTCACGCGCTTAGTTAAAACTTCATACATTCTTTCCGTTTCCATGACACCAAGCCTGCACAGCATAACATCCTTCCATAACAAAAAGGTACGATTCCCTCATTGCTATAGCCTGGGGCACTTATACGCTGTGTATAGTATTCCTTTCAGTGATAGGGACATTGCCATTATTAAAGATGGAAAACAAAAATTAAATTGTAATTTATTTCTTTTTTCAGCTGACTGAATATTGTGCACTCGAATAAAGACTTAATGCACTCTCAGACCCTGAAACTCTTGCCAACAGGTGGAGACAACTGTTGGATAACAGCATGAACATCACGTTTATTTTCAAATTAATCAGACCTGCAATAATTATCTGATGGATGGGTTCCAATTCTGGTTTATTCAACAAGGAGACGCAGGAGAAGGCAAACTAGGTCCCTGGCCTGCGAAAAGCTTAGCACTCACAAATGGATACTAATCACCTCCACTCCCACTGATGTTCATTCACATTATGAGGCTCATGCTGATAAACGCAGATTTGCAGAGCACTGAAGACACTACTGAGTCCCCTCAGGTATTCATTAATACTTCGGTACTATACATTAATATTTCTCTGGTCTGGCAAGTCTTACGGTGATGTTAACATGGTTGTCATGCGGCACCGTTACGTCCTTACAGGTTACTAAAAATCAGTATTATATTATTTCCAAGCAGATCTCTTTAACTAAATATGGCAGTTAACTTGTTAGGAATGTCTAATGGAGGAATATCTGTTCATTTTACACTTCCCTCCTCCTTGGCTGCGGTTTCCCATCCTCTCAACATACCCTCAAGAACTGTCCAAGTGGCTGAAGGTTCTGTCCAACATTGACACTGTTGAGAAGATTAAGGAAACTTGTCTGGAATTTCTCAAAGCAAAATGAAGCTGACAGACTGATAAGACCACAAGGGAGGGTGCAAGATTTTATCTACTGGAAACAAATCTGCAAAACATTACAATAATTACTCCCAAACTGGAATGGGCGTAAGGTATGGAGCTGCTGTGGATCTAATAAGACCTTAGATATGTATGTATTTCCAAATTAAGCAACTCCCTGATTAGCAAGAAATGCTGTCTGGCTGTTCTAAATTACATGAACTCCTCTAGCTCACCTAGCAAGTACATTTCACCAGTTGAAATAAATCTCTAAGCCATCTGCAAATAACTAATCAGCTGTCCACACTTCTCAAGCTATGATTGCTCTCTGCACGCACTGGTATCAGACACCAAATAAAACACAGTTAAGAAGAAACAGCATCTGGATTCTAAAGGGTCAACTCTTCCTGAGACAGAAGGGGAAGAGTGCTTACTAGAAGTTGAGGGAGGTACCTTTGCTTCTTACTGCCATGCAGACATGGCTGGTAACCTAGAAAGCAGAAGCCAACCTATGTGGAGAAATGCAAAATAATTAGAGCATCTCTTTTAATAGGTATTTATAAAGCACTTGTTTTATGAAATATATGAAGTATATATATCCTACATTTACAATTATAAAAACACCTTGTTGTCGGGACCTTGACTAGTCACAGTACTACAGGAGGGCATAAGAACCCCCAAGATTACCACAGTATCATTCTTTGTAGTAAACCTCTGGGCTACATCAGACACTTCTACCTCTTTCATAGATGACATTTTCTCATAAAACCACTTTCAATCACATTTAGTCAAGGTGTTCAACTTCTGGCCCATTCTTGGCAAGAACTAAACATGAACTTAACTATAACCATCTGTGCAAACATTGCCCCAAACTGGGACACGAAGCATTCTCCAAATTACCTTAATATGGTATAGACATTAGAAATAACGTCTAACCTAAATTTTAAAACAGCTACTAGTGAGCTTTACGACAGAAAAATCACTATCTTAGTGAAGTGAGAAGTGATTTTTAAGAATCTATCTCATTTGCAATTAAGAGATTTTAGGAGTTGCCATATCGGTCTAGGTGAGCCACAGTTACACTTGCCTCCCTGCCGAACAGTCTAGCCCTTTACGTATGCTCAATAGCTCCTGTTTTGCAGGCTAATCCACAGCAGAACGGACTAGTCAGAACCAAAGTCAACAGCTTTGTGATAAAGCTAGCAGAGTTATCTTTGCATCGGTGAAAAACATTTCTGGTGTATGGACACAAAATAAATTGTCCAGAAAAGACCAACAGCAATCATTGTGGTGACTCAACGCAGTATTGGTTGAGAACTAAGAACAGATTCTACACTTCAAATGTACAAGATAATCAATAGAAGATATTCTATACTAAAAAAAAAAAAATCAGTGCTTGCTTTGTTATTTTTTCTTAAGTTTAGTAGCAGAAAGATGGTTATATAATTAGTTAACAGGAATGAAGCCCTTAATTATTGGGGAAAGAAGTGATAGGTCATGCATACTTAGAAACCAGATAATACCAATTCTCTGTTACCAAAAATTTCCTTAACTACCAACCATTAGAAATTATAAATTCAGAAAAAAAATAGTTATACAGTCATATTTTTCTCTTAACAATAGGTTATGGACTCTCATAACTTGCATCTCAGTAAGTTCTGCTTAGTAGACTAGGATAGAACAGATATGACAAAAAGACTGGGACTTAGAGGGATAAAGAAAAGACAGTGTCTCTAGAGGGAGAACAAACAAACAAAAATCTAGAAAAATGAAATTTTCCTACGTGGTTTTTTAAGCAGAGGTTAGCAGGCCAGGAATGAAAAGGACAGATGAGTTCCCTGAAGAATCACTATGCGCTAGAGAATCTCAACTGCCTTAGATGTAACTTTCCCATACAGTTAAGCTGTTTGGTACCTTTCTCTAATTCACCTATGGCTCCAGTTGGCCAATATTCTGTGACCAATACAATCCTTCATACTCAAACACCAAGCAATATGCAAAACTGCTAAAGGCAACTAGAAAATGTATGAGCTCAAACCTGAGCACAAGGTGGCCAAGATCCTCATCGTCTCCAGGTATGTTCCCACCACCTGTAAAGGCAGCAAGGAAGGACTGGAACAAACAGCAATGAGGAGGCAAACAC
Source organism: Psophia crepitans (assembly GCA_013399095.1). NCBI lineage: Eukaryota > Metazoa > Chordata > Aves > Gruiformes > Psophiidae > Psophia > Psophia crepitans. The sequence continues at coordinate 1,927,513 of VWZZ01008172.1, read as the reverse complement.
GAAAGTTTCAATGATCACGACAGTGGGTACCAATGAGACACGGGAGTCAGTGCAGAACTGAAATGGGGATTAAGATACATGGATTAGACAAATACTTCATAGACTCTGAGAGGAAGAATGTCTCTTTGCTGATGATGCCACAGGGTTCACAGGTTACTTCCATGGCTGTTATTTGCCCATCAGCATGAATTCACCTCTCCAGATTCAGGTTCACTGACATGACTTTCATCTAATGAATATTTTAGCCACTTCTCTGGCACAGTGAATAACTGTACTATTGGCTTTTGAAGTATTTCATCCCCACCTGCGATACCTTTGCTACTCTAGGTTGCATTTAATCATGATATTCCCTTGTGCTGGCATTCAACATTAAAAATAGAAGTTTTGGAAGAGAAATGCTTTCAACTTCTTTTACGATGCGAGACAGATGCTCCAGCAAACGCTTGTTTTGTGGAGGCTTACAGGCAGCTCTCTGCGTTTGTTGGCTATCTTCAGACACAAAAAATACAAGTGGCTCAGACTATGTTTTTCTTGCAAATGCCTTTTCTTGCAGCTTCCTTCCTATTGTATGAGCAACAGTCACAAAGAAATAATGAACTGACATTGGTTCAACACTATCACCCAGTTCTTTCAATGTGACAAAGGACATGCTATGCTGAAAAGCTGATGCTTCGGGCCATAGGGTTTACCTGTGCCCACTGTGCAGAGCTTCTGCCAGAGCTGTTTTGACAGTCTCCAAGTGTGGAAAAGAGCTGGGTGATAGTTCCAGAGTGGTACAGTCCCTAAGACCATAAAGAACTACCACGATCACCTTCTCTAACCTTGCTTGTACACTTACTACTACAATTTTCCCAGAGAATGGGGTAATTTTTCCAGGATGTGACTTGCAGGGAGCTATCCAAGCCCATTCAAATAACATTAAGTTATGGGAAACCATTTAGGAAATTGCATCTTACCATAAGCCCAAATTTGTCTCACTTTCACTGACAACTACTGATCCTTATTATGCTTTTCTCTACGAGGGCATACCGAGTAGCATCCCCATGTGTATCCAGACAGTGCTAAAAAGTCATGTCTAGCCTGCTGGTAAGGATATATACAGGGACAGCAAGGGCCAAAGACCTTATAGCTTAGGGACTGCACTATGGGAAGACAGAAAGCTGCTGGCATGCTGTCACAGGGAAAAGAAATTCAGCATTGCAAACCTGAGTTCAATTTCTTTAAATAATACCTGTAATCAAATGCATGCACTGATTCCTGGAGAAGTGTAACGTTTGAGTCTGGAAGAAGTCAAGACTGTGCTCTGGGCTGGAACTAGTGTCTAAAGCTGGTAGAAGCTGATTAAAGTATAATGTATCTTCAAAAAAGGAAAGAGAAACTCAAACTGCTTCTGAACCTGAAATTCTGAGATATTAAATATTTACTAAAATAAAAATCTTTCTTCAAACTCAGAATTGTAAGAACTTTTCTGGAGAGCAAAAACTTTCCAAAACAGGTTTTTGTTGAAAATCCATTTCACTACTAAAGAAAACCAGTTTTGATGGAAAATTCCCCTGGTAGTTTTTCTAGCACCCGGGGGGGAAACTTAATCTTCTACTGCAAAAGCATGAAAGAGCAGGATCTGCCCCTTTACATAGAGGGGACCATAATTTTGTCTTTTAAGAATTCATGAAAAAGACTTCGGAGTGTTCAGCACAAAGTCATTCTACGCATAGCAAATCTCCTTTGCCTGCTTGGCAGTCTTCTGTTCCTAAACAGCACTGCCACAGTTCCCAATCACTAGTGTCCCACTCTTCCAAGCCAACCCGGAGCAGGAGATAGCAGATGCTCTTTAAAGCCAGAGTCAGATGCGAAAGAAAAGCAACCAAAAGAGCATAATCCTGCTCTGCTTCCCCTTACAGTCAAACATGCACATAAAGCAATAGCCTTTGTCTATTTTTGTCAGCTTCGTAAGGGGTGGGAAAAAAAAACCCCAAACTCTAGAAGAGATGAAAAATAGGTGCAGAGCATATAAAAAGAGAAGTGAAGACAAAAAAAAAAAAAAAAAAAAAGGTGAGAAGTCCAAAGGAAAGATTTATTGGAAGTATGGGAAGTAAAGGAATTATACACTTCTCCCACCCCCTCCCCTCCAAAAAAAAAGAGAAAAAACTAAGTAGAGAATAAAGATGATAGAGGACTGAAAGAAAAATAAGGCAAGAGAAAGACATCAAAGGAAGTGTTATAATAAGGTATAATGGATTTTACTCTGCTCCTCGTCTTCCAGCATAGAAAGTCTTATTATAGTATTTAGTAAAGGTACAAATTTGATGGACAACCAGATGGTCCTTCAAACATATGGACACATAAAGAACAATAAAAGACCAGGCACAGAGATTACATAATCTTGCGAAAGCTGCCGCACTCAAGGAACATGATAATGGCAAGTTAAACTAGGAGACAGTGAGCATATAATAAAAGCTTAAAAAGGGACAAGAGAGGAAAGCATATTCTGCACAGGCATCAGAAACAGTCATGAATGAGACTGCATTCTCAGACTATTCCATTTCGAAGATTGTTTTTTTAATTTTCTTTTTCAGTACAAACACAGACACACCCCAGAAATATGGCCACAGATTTAAGGTACTCTAACACAGAGACTTGCAAAAGGGCAAAGGAAAAGCGGAAATATATTTCTGTCTTCGAACAGAAAACACTGAAATGGAAAAGGAAAAAGAATACTAACCTTTTAGCTAGCATCACAGGATGTAAAACCAGAGAGATCTTTATCAGATACTGATACAGAACTCTTGCATACTTGGAAAATCCAAGAAATCTTTTGCAGTGAAACTTGTTAGGCACCCAGAGCTTTGATCATGAAGAACTGGAATTGCCCTCCTAGTATGACAGTAACAACTAGGTGCAAAAGCTTCTCAAGCGCTCCACACATCAATTTAAGCAAAACAATAAAACCGTACAGCTGGGTCTGAACCCAGCCAATCCACAACACATACTCAACTAACGTTGACACATTTTACAGTAATCTTAGGAATAGACAGATATGTTAACTAAAGATGAATCTACCTACTACGCTCTGGAGTCCATTCTTAGCGCTGCTGTGTAATGTCAGACACGTTCAACACACAATCTAACACTGACAGCGCTGGAAATAAATTTTTTGTCAAGGACTGCAAGATCAAGGATAAACAGAAGAGCACAGTTTAACGATGTGCGATTTATAAAGCTGGAAGCCGGAGATTAATGTGATACATCATTCTCTTTAAAATACATATATTATCTGGTGAGATAGTCTTACAATGACTTGCAAAAATAGAGATGCTTTGTAGGGACAGATTTGAACCACAAGAGGCAAACCAAAGATCATATTAAAAGGGAGGAAGCCAAAGGTATGTAACAAATTGTGAGGAAGACTAATGTCTTCTGTAATTAAGCCTACGTTGAGAGACAAAGGGTGATGGTTCACAGACAGATGTCAGTAGTAAGGGCCTGTCTTGGTAGAAGAGCACAAGGAGAGAACTGCTTTGTTATGGAGCACCCCCAGTGCCAGGGGGTCCTCTGTCATGATAAAGGCTTCAAAACACTATGGAATATAAATTAATTTTAAAAAGCTATGTCTCACTAAGTGTGTAGCACTTGCCAACTCATCCTATTCCATCTATCCCTGGAGGGACTACATTCCTATGCAGATGTAATGCTTCTATCTGTGTTTAAGGAGTATACAAGATATTCTCAAACCAGGACTCTATGGAGTTACATGGCCGTAATTTACATTTCTGTGTTTTGGAAACTAAAAAGTCAAACATTTTTTCATCCAATTTTGTCTCAAACTGAAAATAAGGTTAAAATAAATGGGCTACCTTTCCAATTTACAGCAAGGACTATTACATAAACACAGTTAAACACATCAAATTTGAGATCGAAACTCTGACAGACCCCTAGGTCTACCAGTATAATTGAATATCACTATGATTACACTGTCAGAAGCAAATGAACAGGCACTTCAATTCATTGATGTTATTTATAAGTCACTCTTGAGAGAAAAAAGAAATGAACAATTATTTGAAAAAGCTATAATATCTTTAAGTAGCAAAGAATCAAAATACTTCAATGTAGAATGGCTATAAAACAAACAGGTTAATCTTTTCATCATCTCCTTCAGTTCTCCTCAGTTCAGTTTTCTAAGGTTTATCTCAAACAATTTACTGAAGAGAAGCCAAAAAACAATGCCCTTGTTAAGCCTCTCTTGTAAAACACAGCTGCATAGTATTGTTTCATAAGCAAACCACTCTTTACCATCTACTGGAACTGGTGAAAGAAGAGGTGTTTCCACTCATCCATTTTTGAACTAAAAATCATTGTTTCCCAGGGTGGTAGGCACCTAAATCAGTAATTTTCAGTCTATCCTGCTGGAGAATTACTTCTAAAGGGTCCACAAAATGCACTGACTAACAGGAAGTCTATTATGGGTGCAACTTCAATTCACAGCAAATTCATTAGTAAACCTGTACATTTATGAAGCTTGGCATCTCACTAATATGGACAGTGGGTCAGACAGTAGATACAAAGGTGGTAAATTTAATACAGTAAATTTTAAAAGTTGATGTTTTACCTAAGTGATATGGGTTTTCTCACCCAGGTAACAGAAACTTACTATTCTGTTAATGTAGTTCTTAATGGAATTACCTTCTGAGGTACTACATCTAAATGCACTCATGAACAAGCAGGATACCCTGCATGGTCCTCAACCTCTGCTAATTCCAGGTTGGACGGGGCTTTGGGCAATGTGGTGTAGTGGAGGGTGTCCCTGCCCATGGCAGGGGAGCTGAACTAGATGGGTCTTTGAGGTCCCTTCCAACCCAAACCATCCTATGATTCACATTCAGGATCTGGTCAAACTGCAGTGGCCGACCTGTGGCCTATCCATCTAGATTTCTTTTCCACAAAAAACAAAACACAATGGAGTGAAATCAGGAGAGCCAGGCACGAATGAAGTCCTGGGTCACATCCCACTATGGAATCAAGACACAGCAGAGTAAGCCTGTTTGGACGTAACCCGTTACAAAACATTTTGCCTTCTCTTTCTTGTTGCATTTGCCATATACTCCCCTAAACTGTGTGGTGCAATGGATACAGATGGGTTTAAACCTTATACTTTAGCAGTTATGCCTCTGCCAAGATGACTTTGTGGAAGTTATGAGAAGTAAATATTATTGAAAGATATGGTATTACTGTTTAATATCCTCCTACGCTTTATATCTCTGCTGCTTACATAGATGGCATTTGGTTCTGAAGCACCCCAAGATTCTTTCCTTTGCAAGATGCTAAACAAAAAAATCGCTGTGACGGCAGTAGATGGTAACGCTGTAGGAAGCAGTCCTGCATTAGTAAGGCAACAGATTACATGGACTACTCAGTCTTTGCCATATCTGATTTCTATGAGTCAATGATTGTATTGTTCATTCCCTTCTGTACCAAAGAAGTCATCAAGTGACTAGTACTCAAATGCAACTGAAAGGGCAGAAGTGGGGCTTGTCTTGAAATGAATACTGTTTCTGTGCAGGTTAGCTATGCAGAAGTTATTGGGAAGTGGAGAAGTCGTTGGGCTATCCCTTCATAAAGATCTAACTCTTTATCAGCCTGGCTCGTAGTGTAAGGAGGCAGAGGTCACTTGAAACTCAGTCATCTCACATGACAATGCACTACAACCTCCATCAAACAAGTGCGGCAAAATAATGGGTTCTTTTAGTCCTTTGCTTACATGACTGAAGCAGAAAGTGTCCTCTCAGCAGGAAAAAATACTCTTAAAGTGCCAACACTGAACTAACTGCAGGTTTCTCTCCACTTTTCCTGAAAATGTTCTAGTGCTCTGTGATGTACCATGAAGGGGGCAGCACAGAAATATATCTGCATGAATTAGTGAGCTACAATGGAGTTAACACACTAGCCACAGACTGCCACAGTACTCTAATATCCCAAGGTAACATAGATTATTTTAAAGCCAAAATACCAATGGAACTAGAATAAACTATCACTTTATCAAAAGCAAGCCATTCTCTGAGGGACGGCATACCAAAAGGAGGTGCTCCAGATTAACAGGCAGCAGTTAGAATCACTGCTGATACAGGTTTGTTTCTGAGGAAGATTTTCTTCTTGCTGCGTCACTTCTTACTGCAGAGATCTGAAGACAGCACTTGTATGAATATCACTGCAAACAAATGCTACAGATAACCAAAGGGCATGCAGAAATCTGCTTTCACAATCAGTAAGCTGGGAGGATCAATCAAATCTTCAATGAATCAATACTTCACTGCTTTGTAAGGAAGGATGTACCTTATTATTTGATCCAAAGCTCAGTGGACTCACTGTCTTTCCACTGACTGTGAGAGGCTCTGAAGGAGATACACAAGCCAGTCGTGAGGCTGAAAGAAGATGTGAAATTCGACAAGGCAAAAAACTCATCTAATGATAAAACTGAAGCACTGAAATGGCTCTAATACCGGAGACTAAGATTGTTTTGCTGCTTGTCCTTGTAGGTCAAATTCATCCTTTTTAATTCAGTTAAAGCTAAACCAGTTCCCTGTGATCACAAAGACCCCCACCACCACCACTTGACATAACTGAACACGTCTGCAGTAGAGAAGTCAGCACTGAACCACAGCAGACTAGTAGGCAGAAGTGTGGCTCGCTAGCCAACGCAGCGGGACAGCCTGTCGGCGCTCCAGCTGGCCCTAACTAATGTTATCAATACTTGATTTTGATAAATACAAAGAAACAGATTTTCAAAAACTACTGAAAGCCAGGCCTACATGATCAATCCAGGAGCTCCTCTGAGTTCCTAAGGATGGCAGCACACCCCGGCCATACCCCAATTTCATGATGGGTAAGGTTCAGAGATGCACTAACCTCCAACTCCCTCCTCCACTGAGTTGGCTTCTATTAGGAATGAATCCTGGGCGTCTGGAGCAGAAAACAATTATGGCAGGCCCTGGAAGCCTGAAATCCCCAATCCTTGATTAATTCACACTTATCCATATGTAAATTCAGTGTGAATGCTGTCAGCACATTTTCTTCATTAGAATTAAAAAAAAAATAATTAGGAAAACAATTGTTTTAGTAAAGAAACAAATGTAGCTACAGTACTGAATTAGGTCTGTAAAGAGAGAAATCTTGAAATTTGTATTTAATTTGCACATCAGTACAAATCTACAGGGGAGCCCAAAGCCAAAACTACTAAAAGGCAAATGTAGTCATTGATTGTGGAACACAAATCTGAGTACAAGGGAAGAAACCGAATGGGCACCGATCAAGGCTGGCCACGTTCACAGTGCGTGTGGAGGGACACGCCTGGTTTTGCGGTGGGATGGCCATGCCCTCCCCATGCAACCTGGTGCACACATGCTGCGCTTGGGGGCCAAACGGGGAGGAAAGAAGACAGAGTCACCTCGGACCACATTTGAGATTCATGTCTCAAAGATACAATTGACAGCTGTTGACAGTGCGTACGAGCCATTACAAAAAATGAGGCATCTGCCCCTCATTGAAAGCGGGCTGTCGTATGCGCAGCACGTGATGTAAAATTTGTGATGACATGCACTGGAGAAGTAAAGACAGAGAATGCAAAATTGCCTGACTCGCGTATGCTTCTGGCGCAAAAGACTTAGTATGCAATTTACCTCACATAATAATCATATCCATTCTGTGAGATATTCTGATGCACCCCAGAATTCAAAGTGAATGGATGGGTCTTTGAGGTCCCTTCCAGATTTGATTTTCACCCACATGTGAATCATGTGTACAGTCGCAGTTAACATCCCTCCCTAGCTCCAAGCACCTGAGAGGTGCCCAAGTTAGAAGTGGTCAACCTAGGTTCCCTCAAGTAAGAGCCGGAGAAAGGGAAGTTCTCACCTTGAATGATCTGCTGGAAGGCTGTCTTATCGCATCCACAAAGAGCTCGGAGGAAGTGTTAGGACATGCGCCACAACAGGTAGTAAGCATACTTCCAATTAATACTAAGTTATTAAATGCAGACACAGTGGCTAGAGCCTTTTCAAACCTAAATAACAGCTAATTCATTCTGAATAAGAAAAAACAACAATCAGAAACCCTAGTGAAGACCACGGATTACTCTTCTGGAGAAAAACAAACATCCTTTTTCTAATATTCTATTAGAAAAAGTTGATTTAGGAGAAATACAAAGCACCTGAAACAGAAATTCTAGATGCTTTTGACCTTCCCTGGTTAAAATCTACTTAGTCAAAAAGAAAACAAACTTGGACTCACAGCTCCTGTACCCACATTTGAAGCCAATAAAAATAAAGATGCCGGTTTGCAAAGGCTGTAGCAGATGATGCAAAAGCCAAGGGTGTCCTAGCATGAGAACCACAGAGCTCTGCATTCCCTGTGAACGCAGATGTCACAACTCTACCTCACGCTTCTGGATGTGCAAGCAGTGACCTAAGTACAAGCTCCCTGAAAGCAAAGGCTTTCAAAACAGTGACTGAACTGGTTCAAATCGCATACTCTGTCTGTTCTGTCTGGTGCACTATAAATAAATCCTGGAAAGTTGTATTTGAAGATTTCCACAACAAGCTTCGATATAATCCCATCCTGGTTTTGATTTGGGGGTGATGGGGGTGTTGGGGGCAGACAAGTCTACCAACCCTCCTTCAAGTTCAAGAATGGTATCTTGCTACAGTTGCCTACAGATTTTAAAATCAGGAGGTACCATGTTAGCCAAGTGTCATTGGCATGCAGTGTAGGAGAAAACAGGAAATATAATTAAACATACAGCTGTGAGGTAAGATCTTTGGCAGGAGAAAGAGAGCTTTGGGAAGAAAGTGGCAAGGGCAAAGCACTACGAATAAAGCACAGGGGTGGAGATGAAGAAATGAGAAGGGGGAGAGGAGCAGGAAAAGAAGCACAAAGAGAGAAAATGACAGTAAAAGAAAGAAGGCAAAACATACAGAAGAGAAGAATATACATAAGGAAAACCATTTCTTGTATGAGTAATAGTTCTTTAGTAAGGACAGGAGCTACATTGTTATGCAACAGGATATACTGTTTTCTGTATAGAAAGAGTTTATTTAAGCTTCTATGAAACCTCAAAAAAAAATCTGTGGGAGAAAAGAAAAAAAAAAAAGTAACGTCGTATTTCTTTTGACATCCAAATTGTTTTTTAGGCCATATTTCACCCCCCTCCCTCCCACCCCCCAAGTATTTTCCCGGATGGAATTTTCTTCCCACTCCAGGATTTGGTGTGGGCAGAGCACCGCAGATGCTGCTGAACTCAGAAACCAAGAACCTGATTCATTCTTCCCTTGAATTTTGTGCTGTCATTTAGACTGGGCCCAAGAAAACGTCAAAGGCTGCAAGTCAGAAAGATAATTTTACACAGCTTGTACATTCACTTTGCCTCAGCATAACAGTGGTACAAGAGGAAGAGTAAAGATAAATCCAGTTCTGACTCCCTGCTAGTTCGTCAAATATTTGTTTAAGAATAATTATTTTTCCTCCTGTTCTGGCAGACTTAGGCTTTATAACTCCTCTGAGCTTTGACTGTACGCAGAGGGCAGGTTTTCCCTAAGACCAGCAACCATTTTTCAACTTCACAGAACAAAAATCCTTAAAATAAAGACAACCTCATACAAGCAATCAGCAAAGCCCTTCGGTCTCACCGACCGTGTTCAACAAGTCCAGATTATTTTCTGCAAGTTTCCTTTCATTTCAGCCTCTGGTACTGTACAATCACACTGCTGGGTATCAATTCGGTACTCAGAAAGGATTCTCAGAATAAACTGTAAGCAATCATATGACATAAAAGAAGCTGCCCCCAAGATAAGTGATACAGTGTTTGGATTTTTGAAAGCTGAGGCCACTTTCAGTAAGAAAGATTCCCTGCTTACTTAATTTTAGACTTTAAAACAAACAAAAGCTCTAACATTTTAAAAGGTTAGACACATTTTTTACTCCCACTGTTTCTTAATAAAACACCATTTGTGTGGGAAACCAGCTTAGCGCATACTTCAAAAGCAGGCAAACCATTAATTGATCCAACATGTTGGCAGTTTGAGAGAAACTCGCTAGGCATCTTAAGTTTTGAAACAGCCTGAGCTTGCTTTAAGGGTACATAAGCATGCCAAGCTCCTACTACTATATACTGCTCAGTATATAATCGGTCATACTCAGAGCATACCAAGAAGTACCATTTGAAGAACTATTAAACCACGTGCAGGTTATAAAGCACGGTTTTAAGAAGCTCAAGAAGTTATGAGTTGCTTGTCTCAAAAAGCAATGGAAAATACTAAAAAACCCTAATCCATCAATCCTACCAATGAAATATGAATTCGCTCAAATAAATGGTTAATCTCTTAAAGAGCCTGCACACAAGAGGTTCCAAAAGCACTACTTTTTCATCAGAAGTATTACAGCATTACAGTTAGGCAACAAATTGTTTTTCAGCACATTCACACTAGCTAGTTTACTGTGGAAATTTAAATGTCATTCAAATAACATCCTGTTTTGCAGCCTTTCTGTGTTTCAATTTACCCCTAACTCTGCTAAGATTCAACTGGCAAGAAACAGTCGGGCATGTTTAGTTACTGGATGCAAACCAAACTGAGATTTCACAATAGGTGGCATTTTGGTCTCCATGGCATAGGCTGCTGATATAAAAGACCAGTGACCCCTGGCAGAAAACACTGTCCCTAAATATAAATCTGGTGATCTGTTTTTAAAACAACGCTGTTTCAGATCAAACGCTGTGACAAAACCCAGCATTTTTGTGGGCATAACCCAAGGTTTGGGTTGTTTCCGATGACTGGATTTCTGCTCAGTTCTAGCTGACAAGCACATGTTGGGACTTGAGCATCTACGTGCTGACACTGCGAGCACAAACTCCATCGAAGTGTTCGCCTGGGAGGGTGACAACCTCTACACCCCTCCACCCCAAGTCCGGTCCTGGACAAAATACCTCATATTCTCACCAACTCAGATACTCGGCATTCCTACCCGATCCCACAGCTCTTACACTATCACAGGCAAGACAGTGGACACTGTGTTCCCTACTTTATCACACCTTCTGATAAGCCTGCGCCATAAACACTACACTTCTCCTCTCCTGAAGGTCTCAGTCCCACCTGATCCTACACACCATGTTTCAGAGGACCTTCAGGACACAAAAAAACCCCACCAAGTGCCCCACAATGGTCTCAGGGTCCCATCCATTCCTCTGACTAGACCCAAACTTTACATCTCCCAAACTTTTCACCCCTGGAGCATCAGTGTGCATTTGCTAGCGGCACATCCGTCCTTTGCCATGGCAGCATGGAGAGGTGCTCCACAGCTCCCGGGATGGACACCTATCGCCTGGCAAGGCCTGTAGCCCATTCTGCTCCTTGCCAAAAGGCGTGAGGACACCTTCCCCCTCAGCTGCTCCCACCTCAACGATGTGGGACGTCAGAGCGGGCTGCCACGCATAGGAAAATGGGGCCCACCCACCCAGCGCAGACCTCAGGGTGCACCCCCGGAGCACGGGCAGGGTGCTGGGGCTCACCTGCATGGGGCATGGTGATGGTCTCGTTGGCGTTGCTGGAGCCCACGTTGTAGATGACCACGGCGGAGGCGTTCTGGGCGGCGGCGTGGCGGATCTTGTCCTTGTAGGTGCAGTTGCCCCGCGGGATGAGGGCCACCCAGCTCTTGCCCGGCGCCGGGGCGTTGAAGCGGGTGCCGGGGTCGCAGGCGTAGCGGTCGCCGGGCGAGGCGGAGAGGGCTACCTGCCCGCGGGCGTCCTGCTTGGGCGACTGCTCGCCGTAACGCCCGCACTCGCTCTTCTCGCTGCGGAGCTCGGCGCTGCCGGCCGCCGGGTCGGCGTAGGTGATGTTGACGAAGGCCGTGTACCACTCCTCCTTCTCGGCCACGGTGAAGTCCAGGCACAGCAGATGCACGAAACAAAAGGACAGCAGCCATGTTGAGAGAGCCAGGCTGCGGCACGCTTGGATCACAGACATTGCCATCTTCATCTGCCGAGCCCCCCCCACCCCGGCCGGCCCGCCCGGGTGTGCGTGCGCGTGTGGCGTGCCCCGAGCAGGCGGCTCCGTGCGGGGCGGCGCTGCTCCCGCCGTGCGGGAAGGCAGGGAGGGGGGCCCTCCCCTCTGCAGCCCGCTGCCTAATTCATGTCGGGGCCGTTTGATTTCCTCGGGCTGGCCCCGTCTCCGCCCTCCCTTCTCCCTCGCTTCCTCCTGCCCCCTCTCTCCCCTCCCCGCACAGCTGCCTCCCCCGCTGCTGGCAGCCCGGCCGGCCGCCGGGCGGGGAAGGC
>VWZZ01008172.1:1888477-1914944 GCA_013399095.1 Psophia crepitans | reverse complement strand
TCACACCTCCGAGTCGTGGGGTTAACTTTTATTGTGCTTTTTTTTCCCCTCCTTTCCTGAGCGCTGTAGGATAAGTTAAATTGCAACTGCTGTAATGTAATTATGCCACACAGCTTAGAGATAATTGCTTGTATATCAGGTTTTAAAAATACAGGCCGAATAAATTCCTTACCACACGTGCCCGAACGACGCTGAGCGGCGCATTTACCAAACCCGGGTGCCAGGGACACACAACCTCGAGGATGAAACCTCAAGGAGTGACAGAGCCGCCCTCTGGAAACACTCAAACTCCACCGACAGGAAAGAATAGTTTACTTTTGGCTCAGTGCAAGCCCAGATTTGGGGATTTTTAATGTAACAGCCCAAAAGTGTTTTGGCCAAGACTCACATACCTTTCGGGAGGGTCAAAACACACGTGCCTGTACGTTTGTCTACCCTGGCTCAAGGGAGCAGCAAACATTCTGCTTTTTCATAACTGCCCAGTAAGAGAAGGGTGCTCATGAGATTAACAGAGGTTGCCTATTTCAGCCCCTCGTTATTAAAATCTGCTCCTAGAAATGCCATTCTCTCTCATTTAGATAAGGCGCCTGAGTATCTTGCTAATGTCAATATTTGCCTGTTTCTAGTTTACGTTCATAGCTGCCACGGATCTAAGATGACAGCTTTAACAATGATGGGGTTTTTTTACACACACATGCACACCGCTTTGAAAAAGTTATTTCCCCAAAGTTGAAAAAGGGGGATTTGGGAGAAAAACGTAGAGCCAAACAGAGGAATAAAATACAGAAGTACAGGGAAATACGGTGGTTTGCCAAAAAGTCTACCATGAAGCAAGAGAACAACTTTCCTTGAAAGCCCATTCCTGGAGAAGCAAAGTCAGCAACTAAGAAGAAAAAATCAGCATGTAGAACTAACATTGAGAGAGCAAAGTAGATGGCAATCAACATTAATTAGAAAGTGTTGAGATTTCATAAGGGAAGCGAAAGCCATAAGGGGAAAATCCATGCCTGGAAGGGCTACAGGCAATAAAGCGTTTGTATATTTGGAAGAGTAAGAAGTATTATTAGAAGGCAAAAGAAGTATAAATGATTAATAAATCGTTCAGAAAGGGAGGATGTGTTTGCCAGATTATGGACTCATAAGAGATTAAGAAGCATCTCCTAAGAACATACAAAAACCAGCTGACCCGGAAAAATGGCACCATGAATCCCAAAAGAGTGGGTGGAAGGGTGGAGAGAATAACCACCTCTCTGATACTACTTCAAGTAAATCTTGGCATAACAGGAAAATCTTGAAAGATTGAGTGTTTGGTTTCCTGATAAGATCCAAAAAACCTAATTATGGTGACCAGGTAGTTACAGGCTGGTTAGTGTAACCTTAACCAACCCCAAGAAAAACAAGAGAGAAAAAAATCCAATATATGGATAAAGTTTGTTTTTATAGGAAGTGGTTTGCCAAGTAAACATGATTCATGTTTTTGCGAGAAAATTACCAGTGTGGTTAGTAAAGTTACACAGCCATGGCCATCATGGGTTTTTGAAAGGCGTGTTATTCAATGATAGGTGACATTCTCATCGCACGTGTAACCTATTAAGAACCAGGTAAGACGAGCTTCCTGAAGAACAGGACATGTTTTAATGGAGTTAAATGCAGAAATACGACTGCTGGTGACCGGAACTGCCAGCCACTCTGGAGCAGAACTGGGGAGTGTGTGGTTTACTCTGCACACAGGGAGGGATTTGGGGGTCAGAGGAGGAAGGAATTGTGCTATACTCCTAGGGAAAAGGGGCCTAAAGAGGATGCAGCTATCCTCAGGTGTTTCAAAGGAGGAAGAAGCAGGTGTAGGGAAGCGATTTTCTCTCTGCATGAAGCACCGGTGAGATAGATACTGGAAGCTGTCCAGTTTTGGTATCTGCATTTTTAAAACGCTATTGAAATACTAGAGAAGGTTAAGAAAGAAACCCTAAAAATAATTTGAAGTAATTCCTCTCCAGGGAGAGATTTCAGGTGCCCAGTCTATTCAGCTTTTCAAGAAAAGAGACGATATGATTATGTTGTGTAAGTACCATCACAGAGATATAACAGCAGGTACTAATAGGCTCTATAGGCTAGTGGATAAAGGCATAGCAAGAACCAAAGTTTAGACTAGACAATGCAATTTAGAGCACAAGTAGCTGATTAAACAGTGACTGTCCACTGGAGAAAAGTGACACTGTCCTGGGATGTGAAAGACTATCTATTCTTATATTAAAATCAAACAAAAAAAAAAAAACGAACCAAAGCAATCCCCTCTCCCTACAGAAAAAAAAAAAAAGCTGGAAAGTATGGTTTATTTAAGTGCAAGATACGAAATTCTTCACAATTAATTTATAATCCTGTGGTCGCTTCCACCTTAAAAGCACTCCCGAATGAAAACAACAGAATATTTGATTCCTTTTGTTGCTGAAAGCTGAACTATAATTAACTAGGCCAGTGCTTTGACTTACAGTCACCCAGTCTGGTGTACTAGTTGATGGCCTTTCTTCCCATATTATTTGTTTCTGTTCGCAGGAACATCTGAGATTCTCCCTTTGCCTGGCTCCCCACAGCTCTGTTCTGAACACAGGAACACCATACTTCCAGTGAACACCCAAGCACCTGTAAACATGTTTCCTCTCAGGCCAGACAGACATTTGCCACCACCTTACTGTAGCCTATGCTCTCTTCAAAAAAACCAACCCAAACCCTGTGGCTTTTGTCCCACTCCAGCCTCCGCAGAGGCATACAAGTCACTCATCCAGCACAATAACAAATTACCTTGCCTGGATTACAGTGAAAAGCACAATCTCTACTTTTATATGCTATGGAAAATAATTTTACAGCATCTGTAGCATTGGGGTGAGGGGTGTACCTCTGAATTTTGGATGTTATATATGATTTTAATAACCTATTACATATTCTCCTTTCTGTTTTCCATGTTTGTGAAGTGCGAATAATTCCAGCTGTAACTGGAATGTCCAGCTGTAACTTGTACAAAGTTACACAAGACCATCATATGCAGACTTGAGTGTGTAAAACGTGGTCAGTACATAGAAGTGGCATGTGGGGAACTCCAGATTCTTGATATGCAGAAACTCAGAAGCTGGATTTAGGTTACAGCTGATAGTGAGCAAATGACACACTGAAATGCACTTACCTGACTGCCTCTAGTATGTGCCACAATATTTTGTTAGATTGCCCTTTTAAAAGGTAAAATTAATTAGTTTATACCCTTCTAGGTTTAAAAGGTAACTTGTTATGCTTAGAGTGTGCTGGATTGTGTGTCTGTACCCAACATTTCAAAGGGTCTCAGAGGGAATGGCTAGAAATTGCTTCAGTTAAAGATGAGGAATCTCCTCTAGGTTGCTAAGCCACTCTGTTATGGAATCCCACAGTATTTTGTGGACCTCTATCTTAGCCTGTTTGGACAATCATTGCCAAGAGATAAAATGGCAAAAGGTTTAAAAGCTAGGCTTTTAAAGACTAGGCTGCCTAAATTCTGCTGAAGTAGGGATTTACCTGGACTTTAGGAATCTTAATCCAGAATATTGAAGATGGCATTGCAGGATACTGAAAAAGCCTAAATTCGGTGTGTTGGCTCCCTTTCCCATTAACAGAAAGATCCTCCAGCCAGCAATTCAGAGCATGCAAACTTGATGCCTTATTGTATATAAGACCTAGATACACCCAAAGATCAGTGATTCTGTGTTGAGCTGGGCACAGGCAAAAGCAAATCTATGGAAAATGCACACTGCAGGGTAGGCGAGAAGTCCCACCTCTCTCTCTACTCTTGGGAGGTTTCGGTGAGCAGCTCCGTTCCCTCTGCATCAAGTATGGTGAGTCCCCACAGGGATAGAACCTCAGCAGGTGCCAGCTGGGAGAGGCTTGGGGTTAGTGCTAACTTCAGTTGAGGCTAAAGGTTTCTTGATGCTGATGGCCAGCAGGGAAAGACTGAAATACGGTACCTCTCTGCAGCTGCTCAGGAAAATGAATTCTTTTACCTTCCTTGGCTATGAGACTGAAATTGATTTTTGTTTACGGCTAAGAGATGTTAAAACCAGGAGACCACACAAAGGATAAAGCAATACCATTACCTCACCCATTTGCTATCAATACTGTGCTTGGAGTTAAAAAAAAAAGCCACAATAAGTTTGTTCATTTTGAGAGTTAATTGAGCAATACGTCTTTTCTTGACCTAACTGAAGTTGTTAATTCTCCATCCATCTTCCTATTCATGTGCTAATAGCTATATTGCCTGTCACTTTATTACAGAATCCTGCCTTCGAGTGGAATATAGCTTCAGTCTTCTGTACCATTGTTTGAATTACTATAGTTGCTACCGTAGTTCTGGCTTCATTTACTTAGGTCAGTTTAATATTTTGGATAATGCTCTGATACTCCAAAGAAATCTTCAGAATAAAGTTTCAGAAAAAAACCCCCTGGTTTGCAGCCAAAATAAACTCCTCACTGGAGCTATAGGAAAAGTTCAATAGAATTTATAGGGAAAGTGACATTTTCATTTAAACGTTATGAAAAGAGTTGAAAGGAGCTTTATCTTATTTGATCCTTATGACGTTTTCATTGTGAGATGGTGCTCCCTGTGTCCCAGAAGCAAAAATTGCCATGTCTTTTATCATGTTTGTTTAGTGTCTGCTTTTGTTATAGAGATTTTTTGTAAACTAGAAGAACCCAGGAGATCCCTGCTGATGAACATCTTCCTGTTCCTTCTTCTATTATAGCTTCTTTAAAATAAGGAACATTTGAAAGAAACATGTCTCCTTTCTGCATTTTCTTTCTCATCTGTAATAGGTCACTCAGCTCCCTTAAACTTTCAGCATTTTCCACGTTTATCATTACTTGCATGTAGAGGCTTACTAACTCCTCAGTCAAAATATTGGCTTTTTCTTTGCAACCTAAAAATACTAAAAAGTTAGTTTTCTCCTGATACTAGGTTATTTTCCTTGCTTTCCTATAAAGTGAGTTATTTAAAAGTCTTAGTCGAAGAAACAGTGAACTGACAGAATCCAGCCCCAGCTCTGCAAGGGTCATCAAGGTATCAGTGCTGCGTTGGTATTTCCTGCCATCTCACCTGGGAGGTTTCTTCTGCAGTGCACCAGTAACTCAATTAAAAGTGCTCACCTTACTTATTGCTCCTTTCCTACCTGTCTCCTTCTAAGCCAGAGCATGTGCAGCCAAATATATCAAAGGTTTACCAGGACCTAATAAGCTCTTGCTACTAAGCTTACAATCTTCCCTAGCATGGGGGGGGGGAAAAGAGGGAACCACTGTTACTAGCATCAGATCCAGGTTCTTCTCCATCTTTTTTCTTGAGCAGTCAGCCAGACTGACTGGAGACAGCCTTTAGCTTAAGCATGGGATAAGGCTCCAGTTTGTATCTCTGCGTCTGTGCTAGCTGTTCTGGTGCTGACAGACACACAGAGAGTGGAGCGCAGTCTTGCTGAGGCAGAATTCAAGCTCCAAAACAGTGCCAGCTCCTAGAGTTTTAATCGTCTTCCAGGGGCAATATTGTGAAGAACCTAAAGGAAGCTGTAACTTAGAACAGAGATTCTTTCCAAAAAGCCAGACAAACTGGAAACGTATTAACCACGACTGTGTAAAGAGCGGAACTTGCTGCAGAAGCTGCATGGAAATGTGTGATTAGAGATCATCTGTGCCTCATGCTGGAAGTTCATGTGATCTGAAATGAAGAGAGTCATGCTAAGTGCTAGTTAAGTGGCTCATAACTTCTGCAGCGTAATGATAAATCTTGGAAGTAGGGGTTGCCAGCTACATGCCATTCTCTAATGCCTGAAAGAAATACAGAGTTCAGTCTCTGTGCAGAAAAACACACTGTCTGTTGTGGACAGCCTACATTAATTGTTAGTGTAGTTTTCAAGTTAGTGGCAGAATCCTGCTTCACACTATTTTGGTTGAAAGGCATCAGTGAATATGCTGCAGAAGAGGTAGTATTCACTACTCTCTCAACAGACATCCTGTGTCGCACTTCTTAAGCAATCACCAGTGGAAGAGGTTGCAGAGCTACAAAATACAATGCTCACCTTGCCAAGGCTACACCAGAAGTTCTGAGTAGTATAGTCACACTGAAAGACTTTCTAGTGTGAGGCTAAGCTTTTGAGAGGACACCTCTAAAATTCTTCCACCGTTGCTGAAATGAAGCTATTAATTGCCAGCATAATAGGGGTGTGAGGAGCCAAGCGACCTGCGCAAATCCTAGCTACGACTCAGAGACTGCTTACCAGTGATGTTTCCTTTACAGTGTTACACCTCCATAAAGCTACCACACTCAGATCAAAAGTTGAGTGTACCTAGTGACAATGAGATGCTGATGTTCGTCAAGACTTCTACCAACAAGCCTCTGAGTGTAGTAATGAAAAACAGATATACCCAGGATAATGACAGGAATGTGTATATGGCCCAATTCAGACACCGGCAGAAATTTCTGGTCTTAATTGAGAGACAGAAAGTGTATACCTGAATTAACAGGGCATTTTCCTAGACTAATACACCTTGCTGATGAACTTCAATAGAGCATTTATACGGTGCCACACAGGCGGCAAACGGAGACGCTTGGCGGAGTGGAAGGCAGTAATACATTCAGTTTAAAACAGATGTGTGAGGTTACTAATGGAGGTTTTCCAGGAGACAGCCCTGGGACTGATCATATTTAACATGATCATAAATGACCATAATGCATACAAACAAAGTGGGAAACTCACTGATGGCACAAAATAAGGTGCCATTGGCAATAGAGCAAAAGGCATGTGTGGAGTACTGGAGAACTTTATCGATCTGACTGAGAGAGATGTGATGAAATTCAATAGTATATTACGGCAGGTCATTAATTTACAGACTAAAAATACATATTTCTGCTCTTAACTGGAAGCTCATTGGTTGGGATACTGGTTCATGAGGATGTCAATATCACAAAGATCCCATTAACCACCACTCCACTTCAAATGTAGCCTTAAAATATATTAGCAGACAGGATCAGCAGTATTGGGAGGGGGGGCATAAAATTTTTTCACACAAGGCCTCAAGAATGCCCACCTGGAGTTGTGTGTAAGAGGAGCTGCACTCGTAGAAGATGCAGGAAAGAGAAGGAGGGAATAAAGAATTGTTTATGAAAAAGTTACAAGCTTGGCAATGGGAAGGCCAAAGGGGATACCATTGCTCTCTGTTGGTGTATCAGGAAGGCTAAGTGCAGCGGAAGGAAAATAGCAATTTAGGATTTGGCACTTAAGAAAAACACTGCAAGTTGATCATATATAAATGAATACACACAAAATGGAGGAAAGTTTTTGGTTAACAGAACTGTGAAATTTTCTAATTACCTGACTGGAATTAAAGATGACATGATAAACTGATGTGAAGGAATTATTATATTGCATGCAAGAGCAACGTTTGGACTAGACGATCCAGGAAAACCCCTTTGTCTATATCCAAACTTAGCTTTAAAAGTTGACAGGATATTTCTTTCCTTTCCCTCCCCTAAAAATAGCATAAATAGCATTATCGGAAGACACCAGATGGTGCTGTCACAAACAGTTTTATAAGCTCAGTACATCCAGACTTCCACTTTTACAGGTTATGGCCGAAATGCTATGCAGCTGTGTCACATTAAGCGTATTTTATGATGTACCTGCATATGCTATTAAAGTTTGTTTGCTGCTCAAATCTATGACTGAACAGGTTATTAAAAGCAGTGCTGCTGCTCAAAGAAAGCACTTTCATACTTAGACATTAAAATTTCTCTTCAAATGGTATTTTTACCTCTGATTTGAATGAAAACTGCACTGAATCCTGGGGATGCTAAGCACATGAAAAAGATGAGAGCCCAGGATTTTACTGTCTCATTTTCTTATTTCCTTCATCAGATCTTTCTTTAAATTAAGTGAAAGGATATTTGTTACCTGGACTGCAACGCAGACTACAGTCTAGGAAGACTTTGAACACAGAATTAAAAGAAAAAGTACACATACTTGTTACTTTAAAATTGGATAGAGTTCAGATGGGTTTTATTAATTTTGGGCTGTTACCACTTCTCATCCTCTTTGTGCTTTAGATCTCTGTCTTCCTACAAGGCTAGTCTTTAAAAGTGAGTGTTCTGAATGCATCTCTCAAATACTTCAGACATTGCATTTAGAGTTTAGATAATAGCCCCATGCTTTGTATTATGTCTTCTTGTCTCATACATTTATAAACTGTTTACCACTACAATTAGAATGACAGAGAAATGGTCCATGCAGGGTAAGAACTGATGAATGATTTATAAGTACGTTTAGCAAAAAAAAGTCATTTAGGGAAGTTTGTTCATCAAGTGTTGTTTTTTTTTCATACAGAACGAGCACAGCAGTTTGCAATAATACTGCTGTTTGTCTGACAAAGTAAAACTCAAATTGCTCAAATCCCTTTATTACATTGCACCTTTATTTGGCATATGCCTTAGTCAATATCTTGTCTAAAAGCTGCTTTTTGTGTAGAGACTAAAAAGTTTTGCTGTCATACAAGTGAATGTAATGGTTCATTATAACATCGTCTTGGGAGAAGAAAAGTCTTTTCTGGAGTCAGTATGGGTTGGTTTGTTTTTGTTACTGACTGCAAAGATGAATTAGGATTCCTGTAAGAGGGCCCATTATGATCACCTATTCTGACAATGCTGATGATGCTATTAACATTTGAATTGTTAATATTGTTTTTAATATCAGATATCATTCCTAGGTCCACATTTTACCAAACATTTTAAAAAAAGGTAATTTTTCAACTTATTGGCATTTCAAAAATTTACCTAGAGTTTTATATTCCATTATCCTTCTCAAACTTTACAAACGAACTTTTGATCTTCAAAGTAAGTTTGTGGAAGTTCATTAGCTGACTCCTAAGCTCCCCATGAATGTAGGCAAAAGTTACTTCCACTATAAATCATATTCCTCTTAGCACCCAAACCGTCAATAAAAACTAGCAAAATGTTTTGGCGGTAAGGCTAGATGACAAAAAGCATGTATAAATGTAAAACACGCATTCAGAGAAGAACTAAAGTTCTTTTCTCTAGGCATAGCAGACCTTGTTCTGGTTTCTTGACCTTGAAGACTTTGGTCCCAAACAGAGCGCTTGATTTAGTAACAGAATGCAACTACCTGTTCTAACACATACAAGCTAACAAGAAGTTTTCTCCCCAAATGCCTTCTTGCTTCCAAATAGCCTGGAGAGGTCCAAGAGAAATATTTTATTATATTTATCAAATATCAAGCCTTTCACAGTCCAGCTTTTAGACAACCAGCCTTTAAGCAAGTTTTTGAAAGACAAGAGACTGAAATGATTTGTCAGGAAGCCCTCATCCTTTTAGCCTGTTAGGACCTCCAAAGCAGTCAGAGAAGCCAAACAGAGACTTTCTCTCCACCTTGAGGCAGGAGAAGCCTTACAGCCTCCTCTCCTCACTGTGTGGGGGCAAGTGAGGGCTCTGCGCTGTGGGGCAAAGGGAAAGGAAGGAAGCCTGTGACTGAGAGACATCACGTTGCACTCTTCAAGAGTGGTGGATGATCATATGATTGGCAATATGAGTGTGTGTGATTTTTACGGAGGAAAAGTGCACCAAAATGAAAATGCTCCGCTTCCTCTGTAAATATATTTAAAACTTTTAGGGCAATTATGTGGTACCTGGTAGCTACCCAATCCCTCCGTATAAGGAAGCACTCAATACATATCCTAAGAGTTAATCTGTGGCTGTGGGTCAGCCCCCTGAGGAACCAACTGCTCATGTAAGTTATTTCAGGCTGCTCTTGTGCGTTTTAGTGCTGACCCCTGAGATCTGACCAGTATTCCCTCACAGTATTTTAAATCAAGGTGGGAGCTTACAACGCGTGCGTGTAGGAATTGCTTCATGCCTGATTGGCAGTGTAGTAATGTGCATGTGTGGTGGTTTCTAAATTTGGTTTTCTTGCAGATCTTCCGATGTCCTCTGGACACTTATTAGTCCTGGACAACAGGCCAGGTTACACCGCTAGAATACTGTGCCCACTAACCATGGAGATACAGCAACCAGGGTAGGTGGAGAATAAACATATCACATACTTCATGTGCCACAACCCACAGGCAGTGGCAGCATTTCCAGACTATTTAGGAAATATTTGTCTTGCCTTCATGCGTATCGGACTGATTTGTGCAGGAAGGAAACTGCTTTCTTCTGGTGGTCTATTTTTTCTGATACTCAACCTAGTGATTTATTCACAGGACCTTGGAAATGGATGTATTTTAGCAGACATACAGTCTATGTGAATCAGCATCCCACCTCCAAATGGTCAAAACGAGGAAACACAAGGTACAAAAAGCCCTGCAATAAGATGATGTGAGGTGATTTGTTCTCTCATCATTGCCTCCAGCTCATACTATACTGCCTTCCAGAAATGACTGTCTTAAATCTTAAAGCACAAGATCTTTGCTTTGTGTTAGCATCAACCACCAGAAAGATGCACCCTGAAATACCTCACACTCCAGTCTGAGTTTTCCAACACTCTCAGTTACAATGACTTCTCATGGCAATGAAGTCTGTCTCCATGTTCCCAATCAAGCCTTTCTTCCCAAGGTTATTGAGAAGTTTAGATTTGCTAATTTGAGACTTTTTTATCTTTAAGACTTCCCAGTCTTCAAGCTACAAATTTTAGCCTAAAGTTGGCAACGCGTAACAAAAGAATGATGATGTACCTTAGGTCTGTCCACAGACACTGAGTGCTCCTTACACATCACATTTCACAACATACTGCACTACCTAGCAGAGGCAGAAAGGAAGTCCAGCAATGATTTTGATGTGATACAAAGGAGAGAGAGTTTTCTTCTTCAAATCTACTCATGGTTTAAACCACATTTCAAGTCAATCAAGATTTTTGACTTTCAGAACATGGTTGAACATAACAATTTCAACTCAAATAGTACAAGCTATTTACATGATTAAAGGTAATTTTGTAACTCTAAGGGAACATGGTGAGCATGAAGTATCACTAAAAACACTAGCCAATGTGAATATGAGTTAGATTATTTATAAGAAAGTAATTTTAGAAAAATATTTTTCACCAGCTGATACAGAATGTTTAGTCTCTGTACTTTCGTCAGCATAAACAGTGAAAATATGGTACTTTCCTGCATACTAGCACAGTGCCACAACTTTTGTGGTGCACACATTTAGACTGATAGGAGCATTTACCTAGAAAGCTTTGACTGCACAAAGTTTATTTGCCTTTTTTTGTTTGTTTTATTTTTATGGATTTTTAAAAAATAAATCCCATTTCAGCTTAGACCATTAACCTCGAGTGAAATTCTAGCAAAGAGGCAAAAACATACTCTCTCAAAGTAAGCTCGTACCCTCTAACTTAAATAAGGGGAGTATAGGAATAGTAGGTGTTGCAGCCAGTGTTGTGACTTTCCCTAAAAATTCGAATGGCTTTATACATGGGACAAACCTGAAGCTTTACCAAAGGACCACAAGAGGTCATCATTGCTCCATGAGAACAGCTCTCCAGTCTAGCAAAAGAAACATTGGTCTTCTCAAGTGTATTGGATTTACTCAATATTTTACAAGTTAAAGAACTAAACATAAAACTGGCACAACTGAGATTTTTTTTTTAGATGAAGGCAGCAAAACAAAGAAATTTCTTCAATAAATTTGAAGCAATTTCTTAAAATATGTACCTTTTCTCATTTCTCTTAAATGTCTGTCTTGAAGCTTTCCACACACCCAATGTTCAACTTTAACAGGAGGATCAAGGAAGGGAATATCATGTGGGACATTTTTCTTGCTAGGGGAAACAGCTACTTATCAGTTGAAAAGAACAGATGGTAAAAATCAGAGCTCACATCCTTCCTTAAGAAATCTTTCGACCTTCTATAGTCAACCCTGTCTCTTGTCCCATTCTCAACTTTAAAAATTGGTTGAAATATTACAGAAATGCTGCTTCTCTAATTTTATATCTGATATAAGGCTGTCTCACTAGCATAAGGAGTTAGAAAAGTTTAAAAACTCCAGAGATTTTCTTACCCTGTTTACATCTAAAGCTTGTCGATTTCTTTTCGCATAATCTCTTGAAAATTACAGACTTTTTTAGCCACACTTGCACCTAAGAATTCTTATCTAGGAACCCATCTCATGTCTAAGAGGAGCTTCACCCGTGTTCAGAGCACTGTTAAGATCATCTTGGCCATTTTCCCACTCTTTCTTTATATGCCTCCACTAGCTCTTCCTTCCTGGTCACACCAAATTTTTGCTACCAACTTCACCTTGAGGGGCATCACAATCTCTCTTGAGTTTGCCACTGCTGCACCTCACCCACCTTGCCATCCTTCTGCCCATGCTGCCAGTCCCTGCTGCCCACTCAATCTCCCAAAAGCACTGCCACGCTTTCTTCCACCTCCTTCACACGGAAGAATAAATCACTTCATCTTCCTTCAAAAGCCTCCTTAACACCAATGTCAACTATTCAAATGACAAAATATCAACCCAAATGTAGTCAGGCAACCAATTTGCTTTGATCACTGCCAATTCCTTACCTCATTCTTTCCCAGTGTTTCTCATAAGCTCATCTGTATCCAGCTGTAAGCTCTTTGAAGGGGAACCATCTTCAGTATTTTTATGATCCCTTATTCAATATCATCCCACTCCATTCTAAGGGCTTCTCTGCAATGAAATCAAATAAGCACAGATTAAGGGTTTAAGTTATGAGGGAAATGCTTGCATAACTTATTTAATGTGGAGACATGGTCAGTCTGGAAATGGGTTTGAATGTCAGCAAAGTCCATCTGGTTTTGAGCAACACCGCGAACATTTTTAAACAACAGTATTATCTTGACTACAGACTGCCTTCATTTGGGACCTGTACGACTCCAGAGCATGTTTCCAAATTCAGTCATGATAGAGACAATATCAAATTCATTGAAATCAACAGCAAACTCCCACTGATTTTCAGCAGAGCTGGGATTTCATCCTCAGCTAGGTAGGCAGTTCAGAATCACAACAGCACAAAGAAATTGTTGTAGTGGCCATAGTTTCATCTGGTGATATCACCATGGAAACCTCATCACAGATCAAAGCTAACAATCCAGTAGCATTCAATTAGCACCAGTGTCAGGCTACTCTCATGAGCAGCTATGATTTACTGAAATACTAAAAGCTTGCAGGACAGATACTGCAAAAGGAAAGAAAACCAATTCATTAATTCCATTGATATATTACAACACGCAAATTTTCTAGCTATAGAGTATATTTGTCGCTGTACTTTAAAATTATTTTTAAATAAAGAATTCCACAATTAATATTTATTTCATATTTTATCCATGACTGTCCTCATCTCACTTTTTCTAACAAGCATTGATATTAACTAATATTAGAGAAACAGGGCTTCAGACTGAAAAAGAATTATGTTGGGGAAATAAATGTACTGCTGATGTATGTTGCAGTACAGATAAAAGGTGTTAGATATTCTGAATAATTGTATGCAACTAACATATAAGAAAAGCACAGTATTGTGGCGTACATTTGAAAGCTGTAATATACTGACTAGCTCTATCAAATAGATGACTTTCTCCTCATGTAGGCAGTTGGTTATTTTTTACACTATATGAATCATAGTCTAACGTTCAGTTACTCTAAATATCTAACTAGACTACCAGACCTGACAAAATACATTTTTATGTTACATCAAGAGGATAAAAAATACACCATCTAAATTTTTCTAGCTTATTATGGCTACTTCCTGTAGTGTAATAAAACCAACTCCAACAGTTTTACATCTCTTGTATTTCTCATGAAAATTGCAACATACTTTACGCAGGCAAAGTTATCTTAATTCTTATATCAAATATTAGCTTTAATGTAAGATTTCATTTCGTCCATATTCCATCAAATAAACATTGTCTGCTAAATATTATACATACACACAGATATTATGTTAATTAATGCCCAAGCATTACAAAAGTATACTAGCTTTCATTACTCTGCTTAATCAGTTCTTTTATAGTCAGATGGATGAATCCAGCATAGCTCTGCAATCAGTAGTGAATCCAGACCCTTTCAGGTAGTTCGAAGTTCAATATGCCCTGCACATTCCATGAAACGAGGAAAAATTGATGAAAGTTTTCACTCGTTTTTATTCACAAATCTTATATAAAACCTTGATTCTTTCAATGTTCAAGAAAACCCCATCTCCCCAAATTTCTCCACTCATAGCTTCAACCCAGCATTTGACCCCAAACACCTCCTACCCAAAGTAACTGCCTTTCTTGTAGCTGTATCTAGTAATCCTCTGCTGCATCTTCTCTCAGCTTACCTGTTCTGCTGATTCCCTGGAGATGGCTAAATATGGAGCCAAAAGTGATAGCTGGGTTTATCTCTTAAAGCCACACAAGCTTTCCCTGCATTACCAAGTTTTACAGGCATAACCACGCCAGGGAAGGTGGCAGAGAATCCCAAGTGACCAGGGAAAGGGGTGCTATAGAGACTATGCCATACCCTGGTTCAGCTAGTGCCACTTCGAGAAATTGTGTTTCTTCTTCCCCTCCCTTACATTATGCCTCTGTAACAGGACTTGGCTAGTGCAGACATGCTACCCGTGGCCGTGCTGTGCTCTAGCTTGCTACCATGTCCCATGGTTTTAGGCTGTTGCCTCTGCTTTGAGTGGTGCGCCTGCTACATCAGCCACGTGTTCCTCAGAAATAATGACTTCACGAAGCCATTGCAAAGGGAAGGGTTGGAAGTCCCGTCTGTTAGTGCCAAAGATTGAAACCGATGTGTTTCAAAACAAAGAGAAGTCTCCTGTTGTCTTCCTTTCTCTCTGATGACTTTCCACAGCTGGGATCTTTGCATATTCCCCAGCTCGAGATGACAGGGGACCGCATATCTTGCCCTTTTCTCTCACACACCTTATGGAAGCACTCAAACACCTTACATACTCCAGGGATTCCTTCTCCCTCTTCAACAGTTTTACTGTGCTTAGTTTTGTTGAATGAGTTATTATTTCAAAGCAAAAAAATCTTAATACGAGATATTTAGCAATCTGAATTCTTTGCACAAGAAGAACTGCAATTTTACTTTTCCTCCAGTTTGTAGGAATCAGCTCCAAAATCAGCACAATAGGCATGAAAAGCTGCAACAGGAAAGGCAAACACAGCTAGGAGCTGAAAATGCAGAAAAAGGATTAGGTGTGCCGACCAACAAGTGACCAGGGATTTACCACTACAACCCCGTAACTATGTGGGCTGGCAGGGGACCGAAGTGCCAACCTTAGGCTGTGCAACCAATCTTGCCCACTTGTTAGGACCAAGGGCTGGAGCAAGGTTATATCGCTGAGACCCCACGGCCAGACGCAGAAACCGAGATAACAGCCACATCTCACGAGCTCAGGACAGAAACCAGGACGTGAGCCAACAGCTGTGGCACAGCCACCATAAGCTTCAGCTGCTGCCCAGCCAGGAGACCTCTCTCACCCACCCTGTTAGAGCAGAAGCCCCCAGCTGCCAGTCACAACAGGGGCACCCCTGGGATTACGCAGGGCTGGCTGGGAGGTTTTGCTCATCAGTCAACTGCCAACAAGCCTCAGCTAGGGAAAACCTCGCAGCTCTGTCAGTCGGTGATGGGGTAGGCAGCAAGGATGTTATCTTTCAGTCAACAGTGAACAAAAGCTTTTGAGGGCTGCTACTGTGCATCAGGCTATGGGAAGTGCCATCTTTTATCCAAAGATGAAAGCAGAAGGTCTGTTTTTGTAAAATTCCCCCCACAGAAAAGGCAGTAGAATTGTGTGGCAGCCCATTTCCAAGCTGCAGAATTGTATTTCATATTTATCTGCATTTATCTCTGCATCCTTCTTTTCCAAGAATGTTTGTAGTATTTCTGCACCTTATTTATTAGTTGCAACTGCTCCACAAAGATATACCTGCACAACAGAGATAGGGCAGCAAACTCTCTGCAGATAATATTTGACTAGCTTTCAATGACTGCTTTTATCCTAGCACTGGTTCCAGCTTTACTCTTAGATGGGCTGTGTCACAGAGTTCTCTGTAAGCCTCTAGTGTACATTGCTACATAGCAAGAGTGAAGTATCAGCAATAAGAAAATCACTCTGAACTTTACATCAGTTTCACCTCAGAAGCAAACAATGCCGTCTGCCAGCTACCCAGACATTTGGATGAGATCAGCATCAGGCTGAAGAGCAACTGTTGAAGTTGAATCCAAGGAAGTCTGATGTAATGGCAGAGTGGGTTACTCAGAGGAAAGAATGCATCATTTCTTTAGCTTGCTTTCAGGACATCCTCCCAGTGCTCTTTAAGAGATGCATGGCATATGAGACTCCATCATTGTGCCTATCCAATCATGAAATGAAAAAATGACACCATTATCTAACGAGTACTGCTTCCAGACGTGTCTCTTGCCTTCTCAGGCTCAAGCTCAGACTCACCAAATTTTTTTTCACCACGAGTGTCACAAATAAGCCTTTTCACAAAACTCATTGATAAGTTCATAGCAGAGGTCCATTTACTCAGAGCTCAGCCTGCTGCAAGCACACCACAGAAGTACCTGATTCCCCTGGGAGCAGAGGGCTACTTCAGACCTTCCTGTAGTGAAAGCCCTCCATGGGAAAGGACAGGAGGACCGGGTATGCCCCACCGGGGGAGAGCCTGGCTGGCTGCAGCACCCAGGCCTGTGCAAGGCCTGTGAGGGCTGCGGCCGGGCTGGGCCATTGGGCTCTCACGCTGCCGTGGGACCTAACTGCTCTGCTGATCCTGCAGATACCATCATAACTTGTGTTCCAAAACCACTGTATAAACCACTGTATGAACCAGTGGTATGAAAACCACTGTATAGCCTTCAGGGGTCTTAGTTCTTTGTATTCTCTTCATTCCTGGAATGTCTTTACGTTCATCCACAGAACAGCCTACTTGCCTCATTTAACTTCATTTGCGCCACACCATGGAGGGTGGGAGTGATGAAAAGGACGGACCTGGAAACTGGGGAGGCTGTGACACAAACATGGCCCTGGGTCCCAGAGCGAGGCAGGGGCAAGGCAAGGCCAGGGTGACAGCGAGGGCAGTGGGACAGGGGGCAGGCTGGGCAAGTGTCGCTGAAAGCGCCAGACTCGGCAGCCCTGTGTGAAAACATGACTAGGTAAAGCGTAACGTTAACATAAGCACAGCGAGTGAGCTCTGAAATTCTCTCCCTTGCATCCTCGCAGTACCTTCAGCAACTGTTTGCAGGCTGTCACTCAAATTTTACACGTACTCTCCTCATCGCCAAGTACCTTCAATCCCCAACCCACCAAGGGATCAACGTTACAGTTAATGCCCAGTACTGGGCAAAGCTAGACAGACCCACCAGTGACCACGGAGACGCTTATTGAGATTGAGAGCATCCCACAATAGGGGGTACGCACACAGGACTCTGAACACATCGCTTCCATCTTTCACACCAGTGAAATTCTGGTCTTACATTTTTAAGGATCTTAATTAGGGGTCTGTATTTGATCTTTTGGGAATTTTAAAGGACCTGTGAGAAACTCTTGGGATGCTGAATTTAGTCCCTGTAACCTCATGAATAAATTCAGCAAGCTATGTTTTTTGACAATCCAGTTATTTGATAGCCTTGATTAAACCTTTTTAGAATGACTGGAGGCTCTGGATGTTATTTATTCATCTTCAAGCACAGAAACAGTCACTCATGCATAGAAATCCTCAGTGACTCACAAAATGACGTGCTTACTTATGCATAGCAACCCTGAGTAACTCACACAGTGACACACTCCTGCCCAGACATACTTGGTAACATGCACACTGACAGACTGGCCCAGAGCACTTGTTCTAGAAATCCTCGCAGGCTCCCACAAGGGCCTCCCCTCCCTTGAAGCTGAAAATAAAACTCCCCAGCAACTCCAGCCCACGCTGCCAAACATGCTCATCCACCTCCTTCTCCGAGTTGAGCCTTTTCTCACCACCGTGGCATTTCCCTGCTGAGGGTTCCCCTAAGGTCGCTAATGCACTTATGAAAGGAAATCTCATTTTCACTACCTTCGCATTTTAATATCTTAATGCCAAAGAGCTGCTGTTCTGCTTTTCGGGTTTCATTTTGTTTTGTTTTATATGGAAATTTTACATTAAACAAACATTACATGACAGTCAAGGGGATGAGATGGCTCAGGGGATCGGTAATGGGCTGTGAAGCCTTTCCTTTATAGGCCAATGCTCCAATTCATTCTAGGCTCTTTTAGCTGGATTTCACATTGGGAAAAAAGTGTGCTCATTTAAAAGGACTGAGGTGTCTGAAACAAATTAGATTTAAAATGAACTGACCAGTGACAAAAATACCACTATGCAAATAAACTCCACCAAGCAGTCACTTGTAAAAAAACCCAAATGGAAGTAACATTTTGCTTCAGCTGGGTAATGATACAAATGGAAATGCTCTGGAAACATACTGACTGCCAGGGGCATCCCATCCATCTTCCAGCCCAAATCTCTCACACAACTAGCTTTTGTAGGCTGCCTGGAAGGTCTTCAACCTCAGAGCGGGTCACACCAAGAGAAGCTGGCAGTGACCAAAAGTTATTGCTAGCTTCACTCATCATCATGCAAATAGCAAATTCATAGCCTCGAGGCCCTATGGCTTGTAGGCAAATATTTAAGTTCATATAAAATACATAGCCGCATCCTAGCTGCAGACGGCTTCAGACTGTCCAGTGACATGACAGCAGCAAGAAATATAATGAACCAAACAACTCCTCAAACACCTTGATGATACTTCCAATGACCCATCAGACATGCGCTCAATGTGGAGACTGCAGATCTACAATGATTTAGAGAGAACTTGATTTTGCCAAAAAGAATTATAACCTAGTAAAAACCAGCAAAGAAACTAGATGCCAGTCCAGGAGCCTGTTTTAAGAAACTGCTTGCTTTTTTCTTGTTGTTCTTTTGGAGTTTTACCACAGGTATGTCAGTGCTGCAGCTTTCCACCAGGGTTTTAAATAATACATAAATACAATAAAATAATGGAAACAAACTCTTCAATTCCCCCTTATACTCCATCAAAAAGGCTTTTGCTCTGTGTTTTTACACCACCACACTTGTAACACTCATTATAAAATGAAAATGTATTTCAGAATACACCACCCGTTGATAAGCTCTAGCTCAGAGTAGGACTACAGATTCCTAACTCCGCAATAAATATAAATAAGGAGTTTAGTGAATATTGTGAGCACATGACTATTTACAG
Organism: Psophia crepitans; assembly: GCA_013399095.1. NCBI lineage: Eukaryota > Metazoa > Chordata > Aves > Gruiformes > Psophiidae > Psophia > Psophia crepitans. The sequence goes on along the minus strand of VWZZ01008172.1, from coordinate 1,895,665 downwards.
TGACACTTCAATTATTTTAAATGTACAGGTACTTGAGAAGCTATAAAACTGTATTACAACTTTGCACTATAAATGAAATTTAGCCAATAAAATACAAATGAGAATGAATAGAAACTATTGTCAGAATATCAGCTAACAGCAGTGGAATGTAACCAATTGGGTTTTCTAAATCAATCAGAGTATTGAGGACTGATGTCCCTGCCTAGAAATAGTTCCGAGTCTTGTTATTCACAGTGCCATAACATATGATTAGACACTCGATTACCTGCATTCAAACACCTTATTTATAATACAGGCATTACGTTATCTACAATATGAGTTTGGTACGTGATCAATTGCTGCATGGTGCCATTATAAACACTGGGTGGAATTCTGTTTATCTACAATGCTTTTCAAAAACATGGTGAGGGCAAATAAGATGTGAGCTTGTTAAGTTTGTGAAAGAGATAAGAGAGAGCAATATCAGGGAAGTGAACTGGTGATGCAAAAATTCTCTTTCAGTCCTCTGAACCAACAGCTAAACCACCCATGTTGAATGACACAAAGCAAACAATCTGTCCTTCAGCTTTCATCAGCTGAATAAATTCAGTATTAATTCAGCCAGCACTCAGTACCACTGATATTAGTCTCATCTAAACGGAGCTATAATTAGATGGGAAAACCATTCAGTTCGTATTTGCCCAAGATTTCTACAACCGAATTCTACTGAACAAGGAAAAGCCATAATTAAAGGAGAAAAATTGCTATCTAGATAAGAAGTGACACAAAAGAGGAACATGTCACACAGCTCAATAACTGAGGAAAAACATGGAACAGCTGAAATGCTGAATTTGTTAGCACAGATATTTCGGAAAAAGATGGCAAACAAGTACTCTGCCTCATCTAGGCCGTAATCCAACAGCCTTTGAAGTCAACAGGATCCTCCTATTCAGGATCTTTGCAGGGAGAGTTGTTAAGCCTGGGAAAAGGTTGCCCAGAGCAATTGTGCAACCTCCATCCTTGGCAACATTTAAGATCCAGCTAGCCAAAGCCCTGGCCAACCCTATTTGATGTGGAAATTTTCAGCAGGAGACTTGGCTAAGTGACCTCTGGAGGTCCCTTCCAGTCTAATTCATTGTGTTATTTTAATAATAGTCATTCTAAATTACAAGAGTTTCTCATTGTCAATGTATGAGGCTGAACCACAGCTTTTCCATTGCTTAACTACTCTCACTCCAAACAATTTCTTTCTGTATAACAGTCATAATTTCCCTTGCTGCAGCTTGTGACAGTTGCCTCTCATGCTTTCACTGTGTACCCTTGAGAAGAGTCTGGCTCTACCTTCTCTATAAATTCCCTTTAGGTCCTTGAAGACAGTGATCAGATCTTTCCAGCCTTCCCTTCTATGGATTAAACAACCTCAGGTTTCTTCACATATCATACAACTACAGCCTGTCAACTTTCATACTCATTTGCTCTAGTGCCAGAATGGGTTTTTAACTCACTCCCCCTTACTTGGCTCACTGATGGAAACCCCCCTGCCCCATCTGACCTTTAATTTTGCCAGATACAGCACATCTTTTTAGCCTCCTCCTATGTAACAGGCTTCTTAGTTTCCTGATCACCTTGGCAAAATTTCCTTCCACTTGGTTGCACAAATTCTTTATCCTGAGCAAGGATAAACAGGTATTAACGGTCCATGGTTATGCTGTGGGAAGCCTTCAGGAACTTCAGTCCCTCTTCTTCCTCTCTGCTGTAGCATCCTCCAGTGTAACATCTCCTCACTCATGTGGTACGGCTGCAGCTGTGCAGCCTCCATTTTAGATCAGGGCTGAACTCAGGTAACTGTGCCAAGCATTCTAGATAATGCCTTGTGAGACTTCTTTTATACTACTCTCTCTTCTCTAGCCCTGTTGGAAACACCACCTTCAGTATAACCTAGAACCTTACTTGCTTTAGCACGGGCAACTGGTAGGCACCCTGGGCAGGTCTGACAGCACCTAGCTTTAGCTGACTGAAAAAAAGCAATCATCCTGTCCTGAGAGAAATGATTGACCTCCTTCCAGTGCCCATCTCTCTCTGTTGATTAGAGGGAGAGGCCTGACAACAAGCTCAGACCCAGGAGCTCATCATTACACAGCTGAAGTTAGGTGAGTTAATCCTGTGACCAATTAAAACACTCACATTTTTCATTCTCCTCTGTCATGTCCACCTGACAAGCCTCCAGCGCTGCGACAGAAATTCTTGTCATCAGTCATCTGCTGTCTGACCTTGATTTTTTTTTTTTTTACTTTTTCCATTTCTGTCACACAGGTGACCCTGTTTATTTCTATCAGGTATCTCCCTCTTCTTCACACACCAAGCCTTCCAGTGTCACATATGCAGCAAATTTATCACCATGTCCTAGCCTTTTGATGGGACCAGAAGAAAGAGAAACAAGATAATTTACAACATCACAATCTCATCATGGAAAAACAATACTAATAACTTGCTACCAGCCAACAAGTTCTTTTTCCATCACAAATATGGCTGCTTACCCCTTTTGCTAGAAAATGAGTAACTGATTAGTCTTGCACTATCCCCTCACCTCAATGATCTTAATTAACGTGATAACTAATATGATACCACATTAAATGCATTACAGAAATTCTAGCATTAGCTTTACTGCATGTCTGTCATCTTAAAAAAAAACAAAATGAAAAAGCCCCAATAAACTATCACAATAAAATGTCATTCAGTTCTTTGCTGAAGTCATGAAGAAATGTGAAAATGCATAACTTGAATATCAGAAGAAGGATTTAGATTTTAATAAGGAAGTTGACAACTGAGTGTGCTCCCTGAGTCACGACTCTAATCACTTAACAGCAAATTCTCTCTTTTACTTTTAACTTTTTTTTTCCTTTTCCCTTTTGATACATTTCACAAACATTGACCAGACAAAATAAACATTTAGAAATTTCTTGGGGGAATAATTTCCCAGGGCTAAGAGTAATGATTGTAAGTATCAGTTAAAATAGCAGGGGGCAGAAAAAACACACTCAAAAAATCTTCCCAACACTTATTTCAAGAAGGCCTATTTAAAAACATTATATTTGAACATGCCAATTCAGTAGACATCAGTAAAGATTTTTGCCTCAAGTTCTTTTCTTTGTTTCTCTTTCCTGTATGTAGTTATATCAGCAAGGATAAATGTCTACAGACAAAATTATCTTGCATCAAACAAATATTGACATGACGTTTAAGGTCAGTTGCTGCAAGGCCAGGATTTAAAAACAAATTAAATTTGATGTATGCCATTTCAAAGGTCAGTTGGAAAGGTATATGCTGCACCCATTTTACAATGCGACCCCCAGGGAGGCAAACATACTGAATGCTGTGAGGAGACATTGCAATAATGAAGATAATTACGGTAATAGGTAGGTAGGTAATAGAGGCTTAATTAGATCAGAACAAGCATGTTATTTAGACAAAAAGAAATCACAGTATATTAAATTAAAAGTGAATTACAACAACTCAGGTCAGTATTTATTTCAAGTTGATAGTTAATGCGCTTTACTGTGTCTTTAAAGGGACTGAGATATTCCAGCAAAAAACAGTAAAAATGTTCCACTGTCGTCCAGCACAGTGCAGTGTTGCTGCATATGAAGGTCCTGTCTCTCCCAGAATGTTGCCATTCTGATAGAGGCTGTGCACACACTTAATTTCCTGATTTTCCTCTCTGATTGCAATAATTTTCAATAGTAGAAATGAGGCGGCATGAATCCTTTGTTATTACTTGAGTAGCTTAAGGAATAAATACGTGTCCATTCCCAAAATGTGTCCTCACGGGAAAGGAAGAATTTCTATGAGATGAGCAGACAAAGGAGCGAGCAGGGCAGTTCTGAAGACAGTTAGTGTCCACGTGAGCTGGTACACTGGGCTGCAATGGTACTACTCAGTTTTGCCACTGGAAAAAGCAACCCCCACCTTCCCTCAGACAACCATTCCAAACGCTTCTTTTCGATGAATTATTCCCTTTAAAAATGTTTGTGAATTCCCCTTAAAAATGTGTATCATACCAGCAGTCGGTATGTAATGCATAGTGCTCCTGCTCTGCTCTGCCACATGACTCCAAAATGCAAACGAAAAAGGGAGTGAGGTGGGAAGAGATTGCCTAAAATGTCATTGTTCTGCACCCTGGACAGCAATTTATTTTGGAGGGATTCCGATTTATGGAATAGGAATTCACCCTTGCATAGGTGAAACTAACTTTATGAGATGCATGGCAGTGTAGTAGAATAAAACAGGAGTGAAAAACAACGTGTGCCGCAGGGTACGCCTTTAATGTGTAAATACAAGCGAGATGTCTGTGCTGTTATTGCATCATTTACTTTTCAAGACTGACTTTCACTGCCAGTTCTCTCTAGTGTACAGCTTTTACTCTGCAGGTAGCACAGCTTAGGGTTAAGACAGTCACCAGTATTTGTGCTGTCATGCACGCTCCAGTCTAGACAAACAACTTTGTCAGGCAATGTAGGGAGCCCTCACAGAGCCTTGTCCTGTTTTCTCAGGTAGACAGATAGTGGCCATTAAGCAAAAACATGACAGCTCCAATTCTCTGTAAGGTAATATGGAATGACGATAGTTCAGACACACACACACACATACACGCTGTCCTTCCATGGCTTCTCTTACAAAGTTCACTGAAAACACCTTTAAAAATCAGGATGACTCTCACTACCTTCTGCATGTATCTTTGAAACAACAGTCTGCAATAGTTCCCCAGAGAATAGTCCAGCATTGCTAATGGGAATTATGGAAGCTCTACATTGGTTATTCTCATCTAATTTTTTAATTTTTTATTCACTTGTATTACAGCCCTAGGCCATTTTACTGGGTCTGAAAATAACGTATTTCACTGTTCATGAGTGAAGTAACTAACTCCTGCCATCTAGAGGGTGGTTTCCGGAACACAATCGAGGCAAATACAGTTTTACAGGATAAAATAAAATAAAACAACTGCTTAATAGCCATTTAAGTGAGACAGATGAAAATCTTAGTGTCCGCCTCACTCCTTGGGGTTCTTCTAGATTTTTTCCCTCTTTTTCACTCGTGTTTATGTAAAAACGCCCGTTCAAATGAGAGGACAATTGTCACGTCTGTGGATGTATATGAGCTCTTTCTTCAACAGCTCCATTCATTTATGAAAGGAGACTAGCTGACTAGGACAATTATTCTAAAATAGATTAAAACTTTCTGTTTGTATTTTTTTTTTGAGTGCTATATCATTTATTCTCATTGTGTTCTTGCATTCATGGCTGCCTAAAACACAATAGAATGATCACAACCAGAATGAAAGAACATTAACGTCGTTCATTAAGAAAAGTGAGAATGACACAAAAAAAGGTTCTAAGGTCTCACAAAAGATCATATTTTCTACTTTGGTTGTTAATTAAATAGCAAGCCACCATAGCTACTGACAATAGTTAAAAATGACTTCTCCACACGCTTTCGTACAAAGCAGAAATTTGCAGTTAAGCAATCATCATCAATTTTTGTCTTAAACAATAATTAATTTTTCTGTGTGTCCCACTACCCGGGCGTGAAGATTACATCTTGAAGGAAAAGCATGACGAGCAAATAATCTGTTGTGGGAGATAAAACCCTGCCCTCATAAAACTTGAAAGAGTCTTCCTGGAAAGGTAATGGTGGCCAGTGAATACCTGCCTCTCTCATTAAGCCAAAATTACATTCCATAACTAGCAGACAACTTCCAGTAAGAAGCGCATGACCAAGTACAACGTGAAGCAATACAACCGCCCCACCTGAGTGAATGATGATTAAAGCACATAGGAAATAAAACAGTGCCCTAGAACTTACTTATATGAAATGTATATCAAACCCTCCCTAGGCAAAGGGCTATAAAATACAATGGAATATAACTGCTCCGTGATACTTGCACTCACCTTCTTTTAAATATCTATACAATAAGTCACAAAAGGTTTTCTAGGCAATATGCACAAAAGCAATAAATACACTTGTAGGAAGAACTTTTTATATTAAAAAGAATCAAAAAGACATCCTTACATTTCTACTTGTGTGCCACTTACAAAAAGAGGTGTTAAGCAAGGGCTCGTCATTCATACAAAAAAAAGGGAGCAGCGAGTACACACAGCTCTCTTCACTGCATAATTCATACGCCTTCGCAGCTCATGTAGTACCTTCCACGTGTGCCAACCAAACCAAGCTCCAGAGCTCACAGCTCTTGCAGAACTCAAGCAAGCACCACAAGGTTACAGACCTCCCGGTGGCTGAGCTGGGAAACGACCAGAAATGGCTGAGAAACCGACTGAACTCTCCTCCTGAACGGCAAGTCAGTCTGTATCACTGGCATAACCTCAGGCAAGACAGAGTTTGTGTATGGGGTTTTTATGGTACAGGTACTATTTCCCTTTTTAAGCTACATTGCATTCCTACCGATTAGATTAAACAATATTTTGAGAACAGACAGAGCCACTGATGAAAGGTATCGGAGAGAGCTTTTCAGGTGCCAGCCCTGAACAATCACAGTCACAACTAATTGTTGCAATTAGTATGCCCTGACATTTGGTGTCTCCCCAGTGAAAGCTGCTGGGCAATCGCCACAAAAGCAAACAAAACGTGGGGATGGAACAACCACTGAACATCCATGCAAACAGCATATAAAAACTTTTCCAGTGGAACCAATGCTGTATTTTAACCACAGAGAAAGACTGTGTTAGTTAAGACCCTCAAAACAACACCAAGAGTTGGTCTTTTTTTTTTTAAATTATTATTCTCTTCAGGACAGAGGCATTCATGTGGAGATAAGTTTTAGCTTTTTATTTTAATCCACGAAGGTGGAAGTGCATGCAAATGCAGTTTGGGTTACACACCGAGTGCTCAGTAGCAGCGCAAGGCGCAGGCGCCCACCACTCCCGCTTCAGAGTGCTCTCCTTGGTATCCATACATTTACCATTTTTTTTTATGACGGTTCCTTCCAAACCTCTGGCAACACCTTTCCCTGCAGCGTGGAAATCGTGCCCTTTCTTGGGTCCAGCCCGCGGACATGGCAATTCTGTGAGGAGAAAGCGCAGACTTGCTATTTTGACACTGGTTTCCCTCCCCGACTCCCGTCAGACAGACCCCCAGCCCGTCCCGGCTCCCTCCAGCCCCACCTCTGCTTCCTTCCCAGTTTGTCCCTTCAGCCTC